>CM031923.1:4079308-4153117 GCA_018703695.1 Prunus fruticosa | reverse complement strand
AGGAATACTCAGAATCAAGCCAATCCCCCTTCATTCCAAAGGCCACAACAAACATCATCATTGGAGGATATAGTGAAGGCAGTACTGGGCAATCAGCCAATCCAATTTTCAGCAAACTACACAAGCGCCATCTCCAAATTGGGAAGTCCAATTAGGCCAAATAGCCGTTGAGAAATAAACTAAAATAGCTGGAAATGGCCAAGCCAAATCATCAATTGCAAAGAACCATGAAGTCAAGGCCATTCATGTGCTCAAAGATCAATGCAAGAGATAGTTGATAATAAAGTTGATTCTAATCTTTCAAATGATTTTGTGGTTAGGAAATGAAGATGAAGAGGAGCAGAATCACAACTACAGAAGAGCAACAACCCAAAACATCCCAATCTCTGTAAGGTGAAATCAGGTTCTAATGATCCAAACAATTCCAATTGCATAAAAGGGATGAGCAAATTTGTGCCACCACATCTTCAAGAAGATAGACGTGCCACCCGCCCCATATGTTCCACCGATTCCATTTCCATGCCAATTGTAGAAAGAAGCAACAGAAGCTTTAAAGAGATTTGATGATATTTTGAGTAAAGTTAATATCAATTTGCCTTTCCTCCACTTATTGAAACAGATTCCTGCATATGGAAAATTCATCAAGGACTTGAAAACTCACAAGTCATTCTTTGCCTCAAATGAAGGAGTAAAGCTTGACATGAATGTAAGTGCTGTTTAAAAGGAGCTTCCACCAAAATCAAAAGATCCTTGCAGTTTTGACATTCCCATTACATTTGGAGACAAAGAAGGTTGGAAGAGCCAGGTTCACGTAGTGCATCAATGTGATGCCATATTCAGTTTATCAAGAGCTTGGTTTAGAAGGGGATGAAGAAGACTTCTATCGTCTTGAACTAGCTGAATCATTCCATCCAAATATCCAAAAGGTATTGTAGAAGATATCTCAGTTCAAAATCAATACACTAATTCTCCCTGTTGATTTTGTAGTGATGGATATGGAGGACAATCCAAATGGATATCGGTCTCACCCATTCTTAGGACGACCATTCATGGCCACAACAAACACAATTATCAATATGATGGCACCCTCTCCATGACGTGTCGGGTGAAACCGCTGAATTTAAAGTGTTTGATCCTCCACTCAACCTTCTATCTTCTCTGATACTCTGTTTTCAATTGATGTTGTGAATGATGAAGTTTCTTCTAACAGTTTTGTAGTAATACCTATCTAAACTATAGAAGTTGTCATTGCACAAGCAGAGGGAAGTACAATAGTTGAACCAAACTTCCAAGAAGTGGTAGCTACCTTAGAAGTGTTCCATCCATTTCCACCAATTTCTGGGTTACCACTTGAGCCCCTTGATCCATGCTCTACGAAGTTGGAACCATCCAATGGCATGTTCAAAGTTACACCCCTTGCACAATTGAAAGAAAAAGAAAAGGAAAAGAGAGAGGAAGCGAGGAAGAGGAGAAGAAGTTGGTGAACTATCTTGAGACGATTAATCCGAAACCCAACTCATCATAAGCAGATTGTATAATGTCTTGCCAAGACATTAAATGAAGCTTGGTAGTTGGTCCAAAACCTACGCATTCAAGGGGAGTTTCTCTAAACCTTCTTCTTAACTTCTTCCTTTATCATTTACAGGTTCTCAATTATCTTTCTATGCTTTAACATTGAGGACAATGTTCAGTTCAGGTTGGGGGAAGGTTTTCAATTTAATTCATTTGTGTTTTCAATTTTCGTTCATTTGTTACTAATTTTTCTGTCATAAAATCAATGCTAATGGAGCCCATTGAGGTTCATATTAGAATTTTTGCACTTCACAAAGCTTTTGCTCTTAGAATTCTGGTGGTGTGCAAAGTACCATGCTCAAATTCTTGAATGAAAAAGTGGAGACTACCTAGTGAGCCATATCGAGCCTAATTGCTTTCTTGAGAGGATTTTAAAGTGTTTTGAAATTTCTATCTCATCATTTTATTGATTTCACTCTAATTGATCTCATTGTTCCATTTTGATTGAATACTAAGGATGATTTCTTCTTTTGCAGATATCATGTGCTTGCTCTCACCCATGAATGAACTCATTGAAGTGATGCTAGGCTATGTGTGCATAACCATTCTTCGTGCTTTTCTTTTCACTTTACCCATTTGTGTGTTCCATTAGCTCTCTTGCAGCCAAACACTTCAAGCCTTCTTCTTCTATCACCTCATTCCTGACCCTTTGTATTCTCAATCTGAGATATCTAACCATTGCAGCCATACCCTAGCTTAGAAATACGCCAAGGTGTGCCAAGATCACGTTTTAGGCAAGGAAGTTGCTGCCATGTACCTAAATAAAATTGGTAGCCATCTGCAATGAAGTTAAATAAAGAGCGATCAAATCATCAAATAAGAAAGATAAGAGAAGTGTTTTGATTTGATCTAAGTGTGAAATAAGTTGCGCCAGGTGATACCATGAAGTTGCAGTGATGCCATTCTAAACCAATGATACCTTGGAGACCTCAAAGAAGAATGCAACCTTGGTATGTTCTTAAGTTACTTGTTTTTCCTTCCAATTTCATCTTCCCTGAACCTTAGCCCTTTCATTACAACCTTGTAAAAGACCTAGCTGATCTTCGAGGACTATTCATGGTTGCTGGAAGTATGTGTGTACTCTCTTGACTCAGTATGATCCCTTCATGAGATCACCCACTTGTGCTGCTTCCCATTGTCATCATTCATGCTTTTTTAGAATTAACATATGTCCAGTGATGAGCTACACTCAGTCCCAAGCATGTCTCTCTATTCAAGGTTTGAGTATGCTTGCTCTTGACTTGTGTGCCTTTGAGCTATAGCTTCCACTTTACACAATTTATCCGAATCACTGACCAAGGTAACTCTATGGTGTTGGAGGTATGACTAAAGTTTTCTTTCATTTTCATTAGTTGATTTCAAAGTTTGTTTTTCTAACCTCTTTGTTTTGTAGAGTCAGGAAAAGCGTTAATGGGTATCGTTTTGCTCAAAACCCTGAGGAAACACATATTCCTACTAGGGATGCCTAGAGGTTTAAAGCTTGTTGCATATGCTCAAGGAATCGAGTTACTTGCGGAAGTGGTTTACTTAGCTTCTTGTTTTTGTTTTGTTTTGTTTTGCTCAGGACTAGCAAAATCTAGGTCTGGGTATCTGTTTTGTTATAATTGTATATCATTTTATACCCTTATAGCTTACTATTTTAGTTAATGTTTTTGAGTTAACCTTGTGCTTTTAACCTCTTTTGTGTTTGTCATTCAGTCATTAAGCTCTAGGTATCACTTGAGGCATGTGGAAGTAAACTGTGAAAATAATGTGTAAAAACTGAGACGAAGTTACAAATTCATTTCGACTTATCGTCTTCATCCCAGCTTGGATTGGGCCAAGACTGTGGTTTTATCAATGACATTCTGAACTTCAAAATGGACATCTTAAGTCGACATTTGTGTGATCGGAGCCCAATCGTGAGCCCAAGAAGTTGTTCATCATGCTGACAAGGAAGATGAAGTCATCGCATGCTCTGGTCATGGTGAGCTAAGGCATGGAGCTATTGGTTTGGAATGAAGCTTGGTCATGCTGACATGAGGATGAGCTAGGGCTGCTAAGTGGATTTTAGTGGAGTAGCCATTTCTGTAATTATCTAATGCAAGTGCATCAACCACATTCTAATTTTCAAATGCAAGTGTTGAGTCCATTAGCCATATTCAATTCTGTACTTTCTCACTCTCCTACTCCTATAAATACCACTTCCATTCCAAACACTTTCATCAAGCAAAATCATGGGATTCCACAACACCACAATTCAGCCATCTACCCTCAAACACTTCCATCATTTTCCCAAAATATTCTAGTAAATCAACCCTAAAGCTCTAAAACACCTAACAATCACCAAAACCACTCCATCAAACCTCTATTCCATTTCTCTACGAATTTCATCTCTCAACCATTACTCGCCACTCAAAACTCATCCCAAATCACCTCCATATCCTTCATACATCCTTCTAGAAGTGGAGAAGCACTTGGAGAAGCACTGGACACCACAAGAACTTCAAAGAAAAAGGGGTTTTTCTACTCTTATTGGATTCATCACTGTTTTTCCTATTTCTGTTTTTCAGTTTCCTTTTGCGACGAAGGTAAGCTAATCCCATAACTTAGGGCTTCCATGGAACTGACATGAATATTCTGGGTTTAGAAGTTCGAAGTTTGGAGTTTCAAGTTTGATTCATGATTCATGTTCTTATTCATTACGCTTATAAGTTAACATGCTTGTTTGAATGATTGATCACCATTAGAACTTGTTTGTTAACTATCCTGTTTGAGTCAAGAGTAACCACCATGCTTTAAATCTCAATTGAACTACTGAATAGGAAGAGTATGTATGGACATTCGAACAACAGGGATTAGATACATGCTTGGTTGTTTAAATTGTTCTTCTATGCTTAATGGGTTCCTAATGCTTAATTTCAAGGTTTAACACAAATGATCAAATTAGGGAATTAGGAACACAAGGTTAGGACCAGACACCATGGCCTAATCATACTTTAGCTAGAATCAATCTTTGAATCTGAATTAGACTTGTTACTTGACTCCTTATAACCCTAGAGTTAGAATTGTTATGGTGATTTTAAAACTAGCTTCAAATCCAGTTTTCCAACCCTTCAAAATCACTCTTTATTACACTTGTTTATTTGCTTTCATTTGCAATTTCAGTTTGCTCACTTCCTTTGACAATCACAATCACTCTCACTTTAATTTCTGTTTTAGACTTAACTTCCTAACTTCTTGAATAAAAACGGTAATCTACGTACATAGACTATTTTGAACTTCTAAGTTTCTCGCTGTACCGACCTCGTACTTGTCTTGCTATACTACTAATTGCCCCGAGACAATTGCGAGTTAACATAATATTAACAACAAGATCTTTATTGACTGTAAAGTTCCTCCTTATGCTTGCAAAATATCTTTAAATCCATACTATTGATGACCATCTTTCTTGTAACGTCTTAGCACCGCTTCTTGAATTAACCTTCCGTGATCCAACATAACTCATATCCATATCACATTTGTACTTCACAGAGTTACTTCTTTGATAATGTCTGTATAAAACCTGTTGTTGGCAACATTGATTTAGGATCCATGTGTGTCATCATTCATCTAATCCATGTTGAGGTTAGAGTAACACAGAAAAATATCTAGGCTACCTTCATAAGTCTTACACTTCATACAATGGCTTGATTTTCATATGCTCTCCAATATTTAAAAAACAACTAACTCATATTTATAATGATAAGTGCATTAAATATTTATCTGCAGTATTAGCATTCATACATATCCTTGTATGTTTTGAGAACAATTGCATATGTGCTATTATATAGATACTTTCAAGGAGTTTGGAATATTTACTCATAACTTTAAACATTTGAATATGTTGCAACGTTTTGAATTTGAATTCAATCAAATAAATCTTTGAGGCATTTTATACATATTAATATTGAGTACAAAATTTGTGCTTTAGGCACATATCCTTTAGGGACTTGCTTCATGCAACTCCAAATCCTTTAAAAAGGATTTTATTTAAGGATTACACTTCATGACACATTATATAGCTCTATGCCCAACTATTTGTTCTGTGTAAAATATTTAGGGTTTCACTTACTGGCGGTATGCTTCCATGCATTTAATAACCCTTAAAGATAACATGTTGGTCTCCATAAATGTGCAATAAGAAGGAATGATTGCATTTGTAAACGTGGAGAACTTTATACATTCCTCTGTTTCTATTATAAAACATTTGGAAGGTCATATAAAGTGAGTGTATACTCCTTTTAATTTTTAAACACCCATGTATAATATGCAGGGTTAACATCTTCTTGGGTTCGGATGGATGGGTTTGTTCTTTCACGTTCATTCTCAAATGGAATTGCATCTTTCCATTTTTGGCCAATGATATTGTCAACATTTACAAAATAGACCATGGTTCCAATCAACATAGTCCATCCACCATTTGAGTAGCTAATGAAAACCAAAAATTGTCATTCATCAATTCGCTATTCCATCATTCTTATGTGCATGCGCATGCATCACTTATAAGTATTTATTTGCATTTGGGTACCCAAGCCACTTCAAGGACTTTCATTGTCGTTTCAAGACATACATCTCTTATAAGATGAATTATGTGAGAATGTGGATCATAACCTTCAATGGAGCGTTATTTTATAGAGGGCATGGATAATCTCCACTTAGGGAGTTGGGAAATATTTAGAACCCATATATCTGTCATGTTGCCGCATCCATAGATTAATACACACATGTTAATGAATTAGGCGTGCACTATATTAATATTCTACATGTTAATGGATTGTTCTTCTGGAACCTCAATCCAATATCATTCACTATGTATAAATCGTGAACTCATTGATCAATGCTATGCCATGTTTTGCTCCTTCTAAGGCTTTAGTTTATGCAGTGTAATATCAATGTATTCAACTTGCAATTTGTAAAATTTGCATTAATTATTCATGAAAACATATTAGGATGATACAAGCCATTCTTCTAGAATGGTCATGATACAAGTCGTCCTCTCAGAGTTTTGTTATCTCCCGGTTTGGTTACCACTGAAGATGTCGTACAAAATATCAAAATACTAATAAGAGTACAAGCGTGAAATAGCACAAGATTGCTCACATCCTTAGTTGAGAGAAACTTTGTCTTGTAATATTATTCAAGCTCGTATTTTCTCAACAAATATAATGAAATGCTTGATGATTGTTATATCCTACAATAGTAAAAATCACAATCTTTTGTCTCTAGAAAAACCTAAGTGTTAGATTCAAACATGGATTTGTTCTTCATATGAAGGTTCTAAAGAAACAAAATCCCCTAAGAATAAGAGTCAGAGAAGAAGAAATACAAAAGAATTGTGATATTGATTGCAAGGTACTCTCATTTATCCTAGCCTAAGAGAACTTCAGGAGATTAGAGTGATGTGCTCGTCTTGACTGCCCTACAGTCCCCTCCAGAGATCACAGGAGTACGTGTTCAGGTATAGTCTCACTTCCTAAAGAAATGATTAGACGATTGTCTCGCCTTCTAAACTACATCAAGGGCTCACTAAGAGGGAAAAAATGAGATTGTATCATTTGGATAAGACATGATATTGCAAATGAAGTTTGTTAGTAACATATTTATACACAAAGAAGGGAATAGTATGAGAAGAGAAATTTCAAATTAACTATAGAACCTTTAAGGTTTTCGAGAGACTTTGAAAAGTGACTCCGCGAAATCCGTAAGCAATATTAGTTTGACAAAAATAGTCCTTGAAACGTTAAAGTGCCGACATAGATTAATTAAAAGCCATGTGAAGTTTTGAAATCTAGAAAAGAGAAAGGAAATATTGGATCGGGAAATATTGGGACCTGAGAAATGTGCCACATTTCCACCTATAGGTATGGCCTTTGTAAGGCCTCATTGGAGAACTTGTTTCAACTTAAATTTTTTCCATTTTTGAGAGTTCAGTTTTTCTAGACTTTCCTCAAAACTTTTAAAATGGCTTCCTCTTCCTCGCACAAACGTTTCTTAAATGTTGCTCCCAAAACAACTCGTGATGCCAAGTCCCGCATCCATCCTTTGCATGGTTATCTATTCTGGTATGATGAATGATACAACTGCTATCCATAGTAGCTAGGTATTTCCTTACTCCAGGGATGTAATTTTCATTAAGAGGAAGGTCTGATGAAGAGGCTATTGATGACTCAATGGCTTTTAGCATTTAGAGTTTTTGTCTTGAACACTGAACAAATGAGATTCAGGAGATGACTCTTGGGAGAATGCTTCATGATTCTAGAAGAGGTCGAAAACCTTAAAGGAGAATAAGGCTTTGTTAAAATTGGTGAGTTCATACTCCATAGATACGCCCACAAAGCTTGACATGCTGCATATTTCCAATGAAATATTTTAGAAGACCAAGAGAGGCTTAATGGCTAAGCTCAAGAGGCGCGTTCTCTTTCTTCAAAGACTTCCAAATCATAATTGAATTTTATAGATTTTAGAGAGCATTGTCATTCCTTGAGGTGAAAGAATCTATCTATCTATTGTATACCATTTTCCTTTCAACGAATTCGGACAAGTCTTAAACTTGCACCTATGGTTCGCACGTCTTTCAAAGTGGACGGTTTAGAACCTTGTGCCCTATAGGTTCAAGTAACTGTAATTGGTACTTAGGTGACGAGGGGGAAATTTAAGTGACACTTAAACAAAACCACAACAAAGTTCACACACCTTAGACCTCTACCAATACGTATGACCAGTCAACTGCCAAGGAACATGAATAACCACAACCAAGAACATACACAGAGCATATCAATATGTACTTGCAAGCCTAGAGATTACTAGTTACAACCTAGGCACTGAGAAGGACCCGTCACTCAGGCATCGCCGTTTAGCAACAACTATGGTGAAAGTGTGTGAAGGTATCATAATCAAGTTACACCAAACAACAGAAAAATGATGACTAGTGTAACCGTAAGAACATAAACCTAGAAATACATGAACATCATGTGATGACTAGCCAACCTTCAAAGAACTCAGACCTAGAAAATTACAGAGATGCAAACCAGAAATTGTTCACCCAAAAACCCACCATTGGGAAAAAATTAGGGGTCATCAACCTACGAGAGAATCCACTAAGAAAAAAGAATCTTACAAAGAAACACTAGCAAGCTCAGAAATTCTAGGTCTATTTAGGAAGATGAAGGAATACCTCTTTTGTGCAGCCTTCTCTCCAGGTGAGCAAAACCAAGCAGCCTAGTCTTTCATGGTAATGACAGCTCCTTCTCCAAATCTTTCATCCCATGGCACCAGGTAGCTAGCTCCAACTCGAGTACAAGACCAAAATTTTAGATTCAAGGACAAAATGACTAATCTCTTCAAGAAACCAGACTCCTGAAAAGAAATCAAACTTGAATCTGACCTAGATATATATGAGAGAATGTTTCATTGAACAAGATGGGGTTTTCATATTTCAAATGAAGTTTTTGAAAAATCAATTTGGAAAACTCAAAGATGAAAAATATGAAGGTTTGCTTTTGAGGAAGAAGAAGAGAAAAGTTTCTGAGAAACTCACCCCATAAAAGAGAATGGCTGCCAAATGAGGAATTCTTTGGTTCTAGACAAACAATCGTAGGTTAAAATTTTGGGACAAGGAGTAGAGAATTTTGCATAATAGGACAAAAAAGATGGGTAGGATCTAGTTAGAAACAATGAGCTGGAAATCCTACTAATGCAAAGGTTGACTAGTCATATGAAGGAAAGATGACTTAGTCATAATCTTTAGGACTTTTAGTGAATGCAATGCAAAATTTACCTTTGTCAAACACATTGTTGTCTACCATAGTGATAGCCAAGAACACCTAGAGACGTACTTCTTAATCTAAACTAGAGCTTGGAAATACAATGATTGCCATATTAGAAATTGTCTAGGGAAGCCAAAAGAAAATCACAAAATGCATACACTTAAGACTCCCCCCTCTGGCTTTCCTTGACAACACACTCTAAAAACACTCAACCCATAACCAACCCATAAAGATGATGAATGTAAGAACCGGAGAACAAGCAATCTCCCAGGCACAAAAACAATAATATTATCTCACAAAAATTTGAAACAATATGCAATATGGGGTTGAGTGTTCTCCCCTTGTTGATAAGGAAAGTGCAAAAAGGCAAATAAAGAGAACTCTAGCTAAAAGATTAGAAAACCAAACAATGATCAAGATCATTAAAGAAGCATCTAGTCCGCAAATGGCTCAGCCTTCTATGCACCTACTTCAGCAGTAATAGGAGGGATTCTATACCCAGTGTATTCAAGGGATGACGAAATGAGACTTAGAAGATGTTGAATATGCTTCTCCTTCGCAGGAGTCAGATATGAGTGGGGCATATCAGAGGTATAAGAATGTTTGGTTTCAAAACATTTTTAAGAAGTTCAACTCAATATTAAACATGCATTTAATCAAATTAATTCTTTAGCGAAGAATATGGTGGTTGTTTAAAATTCTAAAAAAAAAGCTTCTTCCAAGTATCTTAAGCCATGAACATTGATATGATTTCATAAAATGAAAACACAAGAGAATTGTATAAGTTTGAATTACCCTTGAAGCTATAATATGAACCAAGTTGTGTTTTGGTCTTTTATGATTTCCCTTTGTCTATTTCTCTTATCTTTCTCCTCCTTGTGAGCCACAAAAGTATATGGCCTCTACGTCTCCACACCAAAGAAACCTTGAGATGAGTGTTGTGCCTCAAAAGAGGTTTCTTTAAAATTTATAAAATCTTGAAGCGCACGAATCGAATATAGCATAAGCGTGAAGAGTGAATTCACCCCAAGGGATTGCGTGTAAAGATAGAAAACCAATTATACCCAAAGTTAATTTCATTGCCAACCTAGTTGATTCAAATGGTGATTTGTTTATTGATAAAGAAAATTAAATAAAGACATAAAGCAAATATAGAAATGACAATAAACTGACGTTAAGATTTACATTTATGAGAAAAATAAAGAGGTATTAGAATCCACACCATCATTCCATAAGATCCTAATTATTTATCTTTCAATTCCCACGGAGTACCAATCAGAAATCAATCGACCGCCTTTATTTATCAATTAAGCTTGAATTTAGATCATAAGTAAATTTTCCTTCCCTTCATAAGTACAAATTCTAAGCATAATATGTAAACAAGATTATTTAAACTAAAAGGATCAAAGTTTCTGAAGCATCCTATGTGGAAAAGTTTATTTTTCTGAAGAACAAAATATCAAAAGAAATTTGTAAATTAGAAATATAAACCAAGGATGAATTAATAGATTAATCGAAACTCTTAAACTACCACAAAGACATGTTATATGACACAATACACGATAGAAGTGATAAAAAGAAAATTAATCTATCAATCATGTGAAGTGAAAATTATAATCATTGAACACCACAATATCTGAGAATTAAAATAAAAACTACAACTCTATTTTAATAATGGTGTTTCATCCAACCTTAGTTAAGTAATTTAAATAGACATAATTAATATTTAAAAACAAAACAAAGAAACTAAAATACATAAATTAAATGAGAACTAGGAAAAGGAAGAACAAGTTTTAAAGAGTTATGAAGCTCTTGGTTCTTTCCTTTCCATCATTGTTCTCTCTCCTCCTTATCTCTTCTCTCTCTTTCTCTTGCTTGTGTATTCTCCGTCAATTCCACCATACCTCTTAGAATAACCTAAAAATATATGAGCCGACAAGTGCCAACAAGTGCTGGCTTGCACTCTCCATTTCGTTTCCAAGTAGTAATTCAATTCCAACTTGAGTTTGATTTTCACCTTCCAACTCCATCACGTGAGTCCAACCAAGTTTGGCAGCCAACTTTTAATTCTTTAATGAGTTCTATCTTTATGAAAGATTGGGTGGCAAAGTAACTACAAATATCTCACAACCTGAGATATTACAGCTGTTCCAGCAACTCCTTTGCTGCAACTAGTTTTCTCACTTCACATTGCATCATTGGTGAGCTGTTACATGCAGATCAGTTGGAGAGGCTACACTTATTCAATGGAGCTCAAATTTGGATATGTTCTAGTCAACATCCATTGGAACAAGTTTCATGAAGATCTTCACCTCATCTGAGCAATGGAGCATGCTGATCCAAGGCCAAGATGGTGACCTACGAAAATGAACAAAAACAGAATTTATAACCAATAATGCATTTTTAGTTCATTTTGATTCTAACCAAGGTAAAACCTATGAAACACAAAAAAGAAGTAAAAAGCTATGAAATGTCAAGAACTAACTTAAAATATTGGGTTTCGTCCAAAAAAAAAACTTAAATATTGGGTGAATAACATGATAAATCATGTGTCAAAATGAACCTAACAATTAGAAGAAGAATTCTTGAGAATACAAGGATGCTAGTGCAAGATTCTCAAGATTGGTTTCAATCTAAACCCCTTTGAAAGAAGATAGTGTTTCACTCTTGAAAACTCACAACTATCTCTCTTTCTATCTCCCAAACCTATTTGGTTGATGTTGGATTGTGTTTGTTGTGTTAATTAGCTTCGGAAACAATTCTCATACACCTTTACTTAAGCAATTTTCCCGTGCTAAACCCATTGGGCTTCCAAAATTGGGCCTTATGACACTTGAGCCATAATTTAGGTGTCTTAAGTCCATGGCTCATACCGAACCATTTGGGTTTCTCATTAACTATTACCGAGGCCCAAATACATTTTTAGACGCAGTAATCATCCACATTAATCAATCAAAATTGATTTCCTCATTTTCCATTTGTATTACTTCTCTAAGTTAACCATTTAAGGTGTGCGATCCATTAGGTTCTAATTTAGCAAGGGAGTGGAAAACATTAGAACTCTTTCTAACCAACCTAATTAAAACCCCCTTTTAATTCTTCCTTTATCTGGATATAGTCACAATCAATCCTAGGACTTTCACAAGCCAAGAGTGACATCTAGCAATATATCATGGCTACCCAAGCTAATTAGAATAGATGAAGAACCTATTCAGTCTGGAATTGCAATGCAATACGGTCCTTCTCTTATACAATGTTTCCAATCATATTATTAGGGTACGGATTGATAATGTCAAACCCCTAATACTGATTAACCTCATGTGATTCAATAGAACATAATTAAAACCACTTTCTAAATCATGTTCAAGTACTTCTGCCGAAGATTCACTGAATCATATCTTGAAACATTCTCCTTTTCTTATCAAAGGTAGAGATTCCTTATTGTACATTCACATCCTCCATGATGAATTAAGAGATCCCAATAACACATGAGGAAAATCTTTTACGACTCGCCTTCGCTGAGCTATTAAAGATCAATAACGCATCACAAGACAACCATAATGCGTCAGGGTCTAAGGACTAATTTGCATTATTGCAACTATGAGTTCTCGTTTACATATACAGAAATACCGTACGAGAACTGTGGTTTATCACGTCAGTGACTCATTCACTAATGAGCACCCACATACTTGTATTAGTGTCAACTACACAAATGGTTTGAGACCAACCATCCTCATTATTGAGCATACATAGTATGTGCCAAACTGTACGGTTATCAATGCCCATTTGATAACCCTATGATTAGGAACATTTTGGGATACTACAGTTAGAGATTAAAGGTCTCTGAATCTAAACTTCTTTAGATTACTTTATCTCTTATTTAGTATACCCTGCACTTTTGTTCTTTACGCGACATAAAAGATAACAAAATAATATTGCCCTTTATTTATCATATACGAAATGTATTTTAAGGATATTACATCAAATGTATTGGCTCTTAGGGCACATTTCTAACAATCTCCCACTTGCACTAGAGCCATTTAGCCATGTATCTAATACCCATTTTCTCTGGTATGTCTATCCAGTTGTGACCTTGACATAGGCTTAGTGAGTGGATCTGCCACGTTGTCGCGATGCAACCTTTAGGATGCACACATCACCATTCCAATGAGTTCTCCAAATCTTATGGAATTTTCTGTCAATGTGTTTGGATCTCTGATGAGACCTTGGTTCTTTGGCTCAGCTATCGCCCCATTATTTCACAAGGACAAAGGTACTGGTGACATTATGGTTGGAACCATATTTAGTTCGGAATGAACTTTTTCATCGAAACAGCTTCCTTCTGCCGCTTCCTGAGGGAGCAATGTACAGCTTCAGCTGGTAGAGTCAGCAGGAATATTTTGTTTAAGCTTCTCAACTAATAATGCCTCCATTCAAAATGAAGACGTACCCGGCACTGTGGATTTACGATCATCACATCAGATGTCGAAATCCGAATCAGGAACGCTTCCACTCTCAACTTCTATGTTCCTCCATAAATAAGGAACATATCCCTAGTCCTTCTAAGTATTTAAGGATACACTTAACAGCTCCCCAATCACCTAATCTGGGTTTGACTGGTATCTACTTGTTATACTAAAAGCATAACCCGTATCCGGTCTCTGTACAAACCATGGCATACATGAGACTCCCTATTGCTGATGCATAAGGGAGTTTACTCATCTGCGGGATTCTTCTAGGAGTTTTCGGACACATGTTTCTTAAAAGGTGAAGTCCATGTCTAACTGAAGTAACCCTTCTTAGATTGTTCCATATGAAAATCTCTTTAGCACCTTATCTATATACAAGGATTGAGATAATCCAATTATTCTCTAGATCTATCACGGTAAATCTTTATTCCAAGTATATAAGATGCCTCTCCTAAATCTTTCATTGAGAATGATTTAGTGAGCCATAGCTTCACTGAAGACACCATTCCTATATCGTTTCCATAATCAGGATGTCATCCACATACAACACTAGGAATACTACCGAACTCCCTATCTAACCTTTTTGTACACACATTGGTCATCCATGTTTTGCATGAAGTCAAACGATTTGACAACTTCATCAAAGCGGATGTTCCAACTCCTTAGAAGCTTGCTTCAACCCATAAATGGATTTATGTAGCCTGCATAGCTTATGCTTATCAGCTGTAGAAATGAAGCCTTCAGGTTGATCCATGTATAGTTCTTCCTGAAGGTGGCCATTAAGAAAAGCCGTCTTCACATTCATTTTCCAAATCTCATAATCATGGTATGCAGCTATTGCAAGCAAAATCTGAATAGACTTTGTCATAGCGACAGGAGAGAAGGTTTCTTCATAGTCAACCCCTTCTCTCTCGCTTGTAGCCCTTTGCTACTAGCCTTGCCTTATAGGTTTCTATTTTCCCATCTGAGCCTATTTTCCTCTTAAAGATCCATTTATTTCATATTGGTACAATACCAGGAGGCGGATCAACTAGAGTCCAGAACTTGGTTGGTATACATAGAATCCATTTCGGATTTCATGGCTCCAAGCCATTTCCGCTAGAGTCAATGTCCGACATTGCCTCATTGTAGTTCCAAGGGTCTTCAATATCCTTACAATCACTTAGGAGATTTACTCTCTCCTTCGTTTTCATGAAGGAAACCATAATACCTCTCAGGCATTCTTCTAACCCTACTTGAACTACGCGGAGTTTGTGTTTTATCAGCTTGTGGATCCTGGGATTGCATTCAGTTCAGTGTTGATTTCTAGCTCATTGGACAATTCCTTGAGTTCTATCTCATGTCCCCTTTTCCCATTAAGAGCGTATTCTCTTTCCAGGAAGGTAGTCAACCTTGCGACGAACACCTTTTGCTCGTCGATGTGATAGAAGTAATATCCCACAGTTTCCTTGGGAGACCCAGAAATCTAAAATCCAAGGACGTGTTTGGGCCCAAATTCACCCACTCAGCCCACCAACAAATAAATCAGGCCAAGGCTATACACTCTAACCCAAACATTGGAGGCCCAGAAACTATCAAAACTGCGAATGACGTGGGCCTCGAGGGAACCCAAATTGGGCTTGAACCAAAATTGGGCTTGACAGGTTTTTAATTAAAGACAAAGAAGCCCAAAGGAGAAACAGACCCACGTGACCCTCTAATTGGCAAAAGTCAAGAATTTCGAATTTAAAATTAATAAAGGAATGAACAGGTAGGTATAAAGAAGAACATCTCTAAAACTCTGCTGCCAGGAGATCAAAATTCGTTTTGTTTATTCAGAGATATTTTTTCTGCTCAAAGAAGGCACCATTTTCAAGGGATACACAAACTATGATTTATGAAAAGGAGATAAGCGGAAAACAGAGGAGTTGTTCGAAATCTGAAAACTTACCATCACAGTTTAAGACTCTTAGAGAAGCAGCTAAACTTGAAAGAAGGTCATGGTGCCCCATCAAAATAGGAACTGATCGCTTCAGGAGTAGAACTATCGAGTGTTTATTTGCCAGGATTGATAAAACCCCATTGGCTGTTGAGATGCAGTGTTACATTGGTGTTTTAGCACGCACCAGAGTCCCTTGTGGGCAAGAGATGGACTCAAATACCCAAGGACGTGAGGGAGCAGATTTGGGAAGCCGTTCAAATGTCCTATGTTATTGGGCATAGGTACAAGAACATGGGTCTTGTCGCCCCCCCAAAAATGGAATGATTTCAAGATATAACGCAACTGAGGCAGGATATCCTTCCATTCGCGCATGACACTCCCCAGATTTCAAGATAACTGAAACTAGGCCGTTCTAATGGGATGCCTTTGTAGCTTCAAGGTTAACCCCAGGTTTTGAGGCTAAGCATGCTGAGCAGAAACAGAGGAGGGAGAAATTGGAGTACAACCATAGGTTGTCTAGAAAAGGGTATGTTGGTTTGGAGGACCATTTGATAGAAACCATGCTTGATGTTGAGAAATTGATCGAGCTGTTCTATGGAAGAAGGCAAGAGAAGATAAAACAGGAAACATCCCTTCAAAGGTTGGAGAGAAGGCAAAAATAATCGTAAGTCTCACTAACTCGTTTTAAAATATGAAAAACAGAATGTTTTATTTTGGTATAGACGTCGTACGTTTAAATAAGCGACGTTATAAAATAAACACCACGACGGGCTTAATTTACCGACGTTTAAAAATGAATAGGATGTCGGTTTTGAATAAAGTAGGACGTCTATATAGAATTAATACGATGGATTAAATTCCTCTATGAACCTAGTTTTGTTTTAAGTTTACTCACGCACACACTCTCCCTCTCTCCTGTCCATTTCACTGAAATTTGTGGTGCACAATTTCTGGAAAGAATGCATATTTCAATCGAATTTTTTCACTTCTTCATTAAAATTTACGACGGTTTTATCTTCTCTAGACGTTAGAATGTTTATACAACGACGGTAATTTGTGCAGCCGTATGAAATTAAGTTCACGTCTGTTTGTTTCAATAGTCCGTCGTCTTACTTTAAATACTACGACGGTCTTTGATTTATGTTTTAATCGTTTTATTTTGAATATACGATGGGTTTTTATCTCACGACGTTGTAAATTATAAACAATGACGGTATTTAAATACAGACGTGTTAAATTAATACTACGTCAGTAATTTAAGAAAACGCGTTGTTTATAATTACAACATCGGTTTATTTATCGTTTTACACCCTGCGTTCTAACAATCTCTCTTTCTCTCTTTTAGGATGATTTGCAAAAGCAAGTCTCCGAAGGCACTCCTGACCTTTCCGGACGAATGATGTCTCTGACTCTTGCTTTGGGAACCCCCGAGCATGGTGGGAGAGTCAGAGGAGTTGGTGCTGGCGCTTCCCCAACTGAGTTCTTCAATTTGCCGAAACAGCAGAGAGTGAAATTTGGTGACAAATTGAAGGAAAGTGTGAGGGAGGGCAGGAAGAGAAGACACCTTGAGGATTGAGGCGAAGTCAAGGGAAACTATATTGGAAGAGTTAGAGTAGAGAGGGAGGCTATGTTGGCATATTTCCGTCAACTAGTTCATAATTTCTGATCCCAACCAGATGCTCAAAACCCCAATTTCTCCAATTACTCCAATTACTTTACCCCTCAAGATCAAAGCCCAAAAAATCCAATGTCTGATAAGGCAAGCTGCTCTGGGGCCACTGGTATCAGACCCCTAGCTTTGGCATTAGAACATCCAAAGCCTGAAGCTCATACCCCGCCAGAAAACAGAAATAGGACACGGGAAAAATCTCTGCTATTTTCTATTTCTGCCTTTTAAATTTTAAATAAACGTCGCTCCTTTTAATATCCGACGTTAAAATTTAAAAATAACGACGGTATATACGTCTTTTTCTTACAAGATGCGTCGTGTTTAGTTAAATACCACGACGCTTTTACTTGTTTTGCAAATTATTGGACATTAAAAATAACGACCGTGTTTTTCCGCCGTCGTCTAACTCTTTTATAAACCGCGTCTATTTCATGATTTCATTAACTGCATTTTAATCAGACGACCTTTCTATAGTATAGCGACGTTATAAATTCCATTAACGAGTTATATATTTACCGACGTGTATAACCTTTCCTCCGTTAGTATTTACTAGAAAGTGTTTGGCTTTGAGCATGATACATTCCTCTTACCTGAAGATATTTTGCAGTTTGGTTCCATGGTTGAGATTGGAACCATAGTGATATCAGGATACATGAGGTAATTCTAGAAATCCCATTTTGTTTTACATTCCCTTTCTTTTAAATTAAAATCTCATTTAATTGACTTTCATATATTTAGGTTCCTATTTGACTATTTAAAAAATGGCAAATATGGTAAACCTTGTTGGTGTTGCGTAGATACAGCTTCACCAAAATGGATTTAGTTGCATCCTCAACTTGTGATACTCGCAAGTGCACGAGCCGTTTGGTAGTATAGCATATGTAAGTGCGAGGTCGATCCCACGAGGATTGGTGATTGAATGATCCAATTCATTTTTCCTACACAAAACAGAAATGAAAAAGAAAGGAAATAAATAAAACAAGGAAGAAAGAAATAACTAACTCAAGCAGATAAGTTCCCAAGTTCAATTAGATTAACGGATTGATTCTAGCTAAAGTATGATTAAGCCATGGTGTTTGGTCATAACCTTGTGTTCCTAATTCCCTAATTTGATCATTTGTTGTCTAACCTAAAATTAAGCATTAGGAGCCCATTAAGCATAGAAGAACAATTTAAACAACCAAGTATGTATCTAATCCCTGTTGTCGAATGTCCATACATACTCTTCCTATTCATAGTTCAATTCGAAATTAAAGCATGGTGTATACTCTTAATTCAAACCAAGATAGCTAACATGCAAGCCTTAATGGTGATCAATCATTCAAACTAGCATATTAACTTATAAGCAGAATGAATAAGAACATGAACCATAATTGAAACTTGGAAACTAATCAAACTTGAAACTAAAGAAAAGAATTTACATAATGAAAAGTAAAGTGGAACTAAGAAAAACTTAAGGAGAATTTCAGCACAAATATTTCATTACAACAATTGAAAACTAGAAAATGAAACTAAGAGAATTTGAGGGAGAGAAGGGAAGGGAGCTCTAGAGAAGTGTTTGAGAGCTCCTCCCCTTGGGGTGTGTTTACAAGCTTAGAGAACTTCCCTATTTATAGGCCTAGGGGAAGTGAAAATCTGAATTCAATATGGCTAATGCATACAACACTTGTATTATAAAATCTGAATTGGTTGATGCACTTGTATTAGAAAATCAGAATTGGTTGCTGCACTTCACCAATAAATCCCACCAGCAGCCCTAGCTCATCTTCATGTCACCATGACCAAGCTTCCAACCAGAAACAATAGCTCATCCTGAGGTCAGCATGACCAGCAACTTCAAGGGCTTACAAATTGGGCTTCTCTTAAGCAAATGACGACTTTAAGATGTCCATTGTGAATTTCAGAATGTGTATGATCCAACCACACAAGTATTGGCCCATTCCAAGCTCGGATGAAGAAGTTAAGGCCAAAACAAATTGCTAACTCGTTTTGCTCGCTGACAAAAATCCATCCTGAGCATGGTTCTGTGTTTGCTAGGTGACAGACTCCATATTTATCCAATTGGGCTGAATTGTGGATATGTTATATTATACACCCATTGGAACAACTTTCATGAAGAATGCTGCCTCATCCGAGCTGTGTAGGTTGCTGAAACAAAGCTTGCAATGTGACCTACTGAAACTCGACTCGGCAGGGGGCTGTAGCCAAAATGAGTTTGTCTTTAAGCTCTTCATCCATTCATCCAAATTAGGCCTTAACATGCTTGAATTGCATGAATTATGCTCTCTTGCTCTATTTTCCTACAAAACACACAAAGGGAGGCAAATAACTTAGAAATCTAGGAAACTAAGCAAAAGAAGTAAGTAAATAGGGCATGTATATGTATGAAATTATGAGCTTAACAGTTGGCCTCGTGGACCTTGGGCTAGTGAGCTCTCAATCTGGATCAATATCGAGGGAATAAAAAACCTGTCAAACCGCCTGAAAACAGCCAGATGGGAATCAATTTTTCTTGGTCCCTTATAATCCAGGGTTAGTACCATTTAAAGTATTTTCCTAAGCTTGTAATATTTTTCTTTGTACTACTATTTAACCTATATGAATTATTATGTGCAGGGGTCATTGGGTGATGGTAATTGTGAGACCAGGATCGGAGACTGCCTATTACATGAATTCACTGCCAAAACGCATGGTTGATGACGACATGAAAAATATAGTGAATACGTAAGTTGATTTCTTCTGATCTAAGGATTTTTTTCCTTTAAAAGTCGGCGGTTTACAGAGAAGGCACCGTCGTAGTATACAGACGTGGATTCCATTATATTATACAACGCGGATTAAGAACAGTTGGTCGTGTTTAGTTAGGAGTTAACACGGCAGGTTTTTTGGTGAACTGTCGTCTTTATTTTCTACGTCGGTGGATTCATACCTCCTGTCGTTGTTTTTTGGTCAAATTTTAACTCTGAAGAAATCCTTTTCAAAAAACGACGCTTTTTTATTTGTATGCGTCGTCTTTTAAAAATATTCAACAGTAAGGCACTTATCCACGATGGTTTTCTTTTTATACCGTCGTCATTTTAAATACAACGACGGTTTTAAGTTATGCCGTCGTCTTTTTCTGGTCGTCTTTTCCTCTTTTTGTGGTAGTGTGGATACATGAAAGTGGGGTTCACCAGTAAGGATTTATATAACAGGATGGATTTCGAGCGTTGACAAGTAGTATTGGATGGTGATGCACAAGCAGTAATAAGCTACATGAATGCCAAGGCAATAGCAGACCCGAAATGTTTTTTTGCATGTTTAGTGTAGATGAGGAGAATAGATTGGCAAATTTGTTTTGGAGAGACTCTCAATCTCTACACGATTATTGTTGCTTTGGGGATGTGTTGATATTTGATAGCACGTACAAGACCAACGTATATGACAAGTAAAAATAATGGATTTTAGTGCAGCTCACCATTCTAATCACACAAAACCTAAGGAAAATATTATTTTACTTTATATTTAAATATTAACATAAAAATGAACAAATCTCATTATGTAAAACCCAAGTATTGTAATTTACAAATGTAAGGATATCGTTTACAAATTTCTGGAATGCCTATGTCCATAATAGTGGAATGTTGGTCCTTACTGTTGTAAATAATTGTTCTTACAAGGACAAGAACCCAATCTACTCCTCCAAGGAGAATGGCCCAATTTACTCCTCCAAGGTTCATTCTTACCTTAATATTGTATTATGGGTAATTTCTTTTGTAAATTACGCTATTAAGGTGTAAGGATCCTTTTATAAATTATTAAAACATTACAAAAAATTTACATACAGGTTCAAAGTGAGCTTAGTGCTTGTTGTGTCGGATTCACTTGCACCAAAATGGATTCAGCTGCATCCTCAACTTGTGATACTCGCAAGTGCACGAACCGTTGGGTAGTATAGCATGTGTAAGTGCGAGGTCGATTCCACAGGGATTGGTGATTGAATGATCCAATTTAGTTTCCTACACAAAACAGAAATAAAAACAAAAGAACAAAACAAGAAGAAAGAATGTACATTACAAGAAAAATAAATTACAACTAAGAAAACATTTAAGGAAACTAAGAGAACTTTGAGGAAGAAATGAGAAGTGTTTGGGAAAAGTGTTTGGAGAATTTGAGAAGGGAGAAGAAAGTATTTGAGAACTTAGGGAGTGGAGAGAAAGGTGTTTGTGAAGTGTTTGAGAGATGGAGACTTTTGGAAGAGAAGGGAAATGTGTTTGGGAAATTTGGAGAATTTGATGAAGGAATGGGAGAAGTGTTTGGGAAGTGTTTGGAGAAGAGAGTGTTTGAAGAATTTAGAAGAAGAGAAAGGAAAAGTGTTTGAGATTTAGTACAAAGAAAATTTACTAGAATGATCTTATTACAACAATTGAGAACTACAAAGGGAAACTAAGAGAATTTGAGGGAGAGAAGGGAAGGGAGCTCTAGAGAGGTGCTTGAGAGCTCCCCCCCTTGGGGTTTTTTTACAAGCTTAGAGAACTTCCCTATTTATAGGCCTAGGGGAAGTGAAAATCTGAATTCAATAAGACTAATGCATACAACACTTGAATTATAAAATCTTCAATGGTTGATGCACTTGTATTAGAAAATCTTCAATGGTTGATGCACTTCCCCACTAAATCCCACCAGCAGCCCTAGCTCATCTTCATGTCACCATGACCAAGCTTCCAACCAGAAATGATAGCTCATGCCTAGCTCACCATGACCAAGCATCCAACCAGCACATGCTGAGGTCAGCATGACCAGCAACTTCAAGGGCTTACAACTTGGGCTTCTCTTAATCAAATTAGGACTTTAAGCACTCCAAATTGAAGTTCAGAATGTCATATTTCCAGCCATATGTTATTTGGGCCAATCCAAGGTCGGAGGAAGAAGTTAAGGCCGAAACAAATTTCTAACTCATTTTCCGCGCTGATAAGATCCATCCTAAGCATGGTTCGGTGTTTGCTAGGTAAAGGACTCCAGATTTATCCAATGGGGCTGAATTTTGGATATGTTATCGTACACACCCATTGGAACAACTTTCATGAAGAATGTGGCCTCATTCGAGCTATTTAGGTTGCTGAAACAAAGCTTGCAATATGACCTACGGAACTGGACTGGCAGAGGTCTGTAGCCATAATGAATTTGTCTTTAAGCTCTTCATCAATTCATCCAAATTAGGCCTTAACATGCTTGAATTGCATGAATTATGTTCTCCAAAGCCATCATTGATACCTAAAGCTCAATTAACTGAAAGATAAACACAAAAATGATTAAAAGCACAAGTTTAACTCAAAAACATAACCAAATCATAAGCTAGAAGGGTAAGAAATAATATACAATTATGAACCGATCAAATACCCCCAAACCTAGATTTTGCTAGTCCTCGAGCAAAACAAAAAGGATAACACAGATAAATAAACAAAACAAGAAGTTAACTAGACCACTTTGTAGGTAACTCGATTGCATTTAGCATATGCAACAAACGTTTTTCTAACTCTACAAAACAAAATGGTTAGAAAACTTAAAAGATTGTTAGTCTTTAAGCAAAACCAAAACCAAAAACAAAAACAAAAACAAACATAAATACATTAACAAAAACAAAACGAAAACGAAAAACAATTACAAAAATAAAAAGAACTCAAAACAATCTTTCCGAACATTTTCTGAAGAGAAATGACTCATGCACATGACTTAAACGTTTTTAATAATAAAAACTCAATTCTAGACATTATTTACAAAGCGGCAAAGTTCAAAACATAATATGCTCAAAGTGTAGTAGTGTGATAGCCAAATGCAACAAATTCTTCAATCTTAGTTTTCACACAATTTCAAAAATTATACAAAGCACAAGTTCAGCTTCAAATCTCACCAAAGTTGTCCTCTCAGAAATGAATCACTCAGAAGAGGGCTATAATGCAACACTCAGTTATAAACATGAGATTAAAGTTAAACCATAAAGGACTTAACTCGAAATAGAAAGATGAAGAACTTGCATTAATATGATCTCAAGAAGGATGCCAAACACTTAAAAGTAAGAAAATGGATGCAATTCAACCACATGACATTTAAGATCAATTTAGGTTTTTAACATAGGTTGTAATGGGGCCAAGGGTGTAAGGTGAGTAAGAAATGAAGGGTATGGATAATACAAAGTCCAAGGAACTCGCAATGTAAAAGCATAAAATAATTGTTTACAAGACTTCGAATCATCACGATTAGATTTTTTTCTTTTACATGATCAAAACTCCTTATACCTTCATTTACAATGGTTCATACTCCTTCCCTTTAATTGAACAAACACCAATTTATTTTGAAGGCCCAAAAATGAAAATTTCAATGAACCACCACCTAATCACAACTTTTCTCTTTTCTTTCACCAATTGTGTGAATATATATATTTTTTGAAATGTAACACCTCTTCCCAAACCTAGTATGAAAAACACATCCCAATTAAAGCTCATGAGTTTCTTAGAAAGGTAAATATTTGTTTTTCAGGCTAAGGTGAGGAAATATAATTGGTAAATGAAAGAAAAGGTTTACATGTAGGCTCAAACTGGTTAACAATGGAAAATCATGCTTAAGCATGCATAAGGTTAGCTTGAAAGGCACAAACGATCCAAAGAAGGCCTTAATATCATTTCTTAAATGTCATGAAATCAAATTGCATAAGAATGAATGACTTTTAAGTGTTCAACCAAATCAATGAATAATGAGATCAAACAACAACTTTGACGACAAGAAAATTAGAGTATGTATATAACACTCATGAATTGAAGTACAAGGCTCAAAAGCTCACTTTATATGGTTGGTTATATAAGTCTAATTTATGCTTCATACAATTCTTTAGATCATGCAAATCCTTTAATTGGAAAATTATGAAACAAATGGCAAGTGTAAAGAAGGTTTCGAGCATATCTTGATAGAACAGTGCCAATTTTAAATTATTTTATTTATTTTTTTCAATTTAAATTTTTACTCTTTTTTTTTTTACAATTTTTTTTTTAATAAAATAAAATGAAATCCAATTTTCATTTAAATCATGCAACATTTATCACAATCTCATCATATGTGTTCGGAAAGTGACTCAAAAACAAAACAAAACTTAAAATAAAAAGGAAAAACAAAAAAAAAATCAAAATTAAAATCAAAATTACTTGCTAAACTCCAATACCCCCAAACCTAGAAATGAACATTGTCCTCAATGTTTAAAAATTAGCCACAAACAATGTCATAACAACAAATGAAGGGTATTAAAGCAAATAAAAATCACAAAACACACAAAAATAAAATAAAACAATTACAAGATAAAAATTACAAAACAAACAATCAAATAAAAAAAAAACGAAACAGTAAAACACTCAAAACGGTAAGCCCTAACAGATAGTCTTACACAAACTGAAACTCAAACAATTGAAAGCCCAAAGCCCACAATGAAATTAACCCCCAACCTAAAATGAAATCCGAAGCCCACACATTTAAATTTAATTTTTTTTTTCTTAAAAAGATAAAACGTGAATTACGAGCGCAAAGCGGGATTTCTAAAAAGAGGGAATGTGGTCCCTGATGTCGTCTCATGGATAGTCACGGGCAGAAGCAGGAGCCACGTGTCGACGCATAGAGGCGCCGCAGATCCACAAGCGAAATTACGGGGCCATGGAAAGGCGCGACGACTTTGCTGAACGCGTCCGTTTAAGACAAAGCAAGTCGTGACAAATGAGTTGGAAACGGTTGGAAAGTGAGAAGGTTGTGGGACTCGAGGAACGCTTGGGGATTCAGAAATGCTCACGCTCTAGGGTTTGTCAAAGACTACATCTATAAGAAGGAAAAAGGAGGGGAAAAAACAAAAAACACAAACTCAGAAACACACAAAAGAGAAAACAAGCAAGAAAAAGAAAAAGAAAAGTGAGAAATCTATGGCTTCTTCCTACCCCTTTTCGTTGGATCTCAACCTAGCTCCACCGACTCAAACACGAGGCCAAGCAGGAGCACCAGTATGGATGCCCTACTTTGCCTCCGCACGGGGCCTGTGACCGTCAATGACTCAATACTCCTAGACAACGATGTTGCCATTGGAGTTGGCAGAAATTTGGTGACTCCTAAAGATATACGTGTGTTCGGGACAAGGGATGACAATCAGGTCATGAGTGATGCCCTGGCACTGAGCATGCAGAGTACAGCATGTGTCGCAGTTTGGTTCATCGCCTACTTGCGAAGTCCCATGAGGTAGAGGTGCTGAAAGGTCAGTGAGCGGCGGAGCACAGGATGGTTGAAGAGTGTCAAAGTGCTATAAAAAGCTTGAAAAGGGAGAGGGCCAGGATAGTGGAGGTGAATCGACACCAGCTAGAAGTGTTGCGGGACGAGAATAAAAACCTAACAAAGATTGTAGAGTTGTACTCTCGCGACATGCGAAAACAGTTGGAGGACCTAGACCGACCGGGTAAACGCAAGAAACCAGATCGCGAGAAAAGTTATACTGAAGCTAAGATTGCGATATTTGGGAGCTCAAGTGATGAGCCCCAAGAGGCTGTGCGTGAAGCCCCGGAAGAGGACAGCCAGAGGGCCAAACTAAAAGCTCCTATGGTTGAGACACCGAGCGCCAAGAAGAAATGATTTCAGCTTTTATTTTTTTTTTTTAAATTTTAAAATGTATGTTTTTTTTTAATTTGGGAAATAAAAAAGTTATGTTATCTCAAAGACAACGAATAACCCTAAATTTAAAGAACGACGATCAAACAAAAACATGAAAACCCAAACATGCATTTTTATTTTTAGTTAAGTAAACACACAAGTAACTGCTTTTTCTTTTAAGAGAAAAACTTAAGGATGACCAGTTAAGGGCCTCAGAAAATACAGCCAGGGGATCCGGGAAGGTTGGAGGGGTCACAATGGTCCCGCTTAAAACCCTAACTTCTTAGACACCGAAGGTGTCGCCTTAAAGAACTCCTAGACACTGGAGACTGCGGTTGCTCATCTTGGAGTTACCAAAAGTTTAGCTCCTTCGAAGAATATCCTATGAGTTTTAAATTATACTACATAATTAAATAAAAACTGAAATAAACACACAATTCAAACAAGAATTTAAAAGAAGAGTTGGGATTCTTGCACCAGGTGTCCAAGACGCATCTTTAATTTTGTCTCTTCTTCCAATTAAATTCTTGAGAAACCTGACAAACAAGAAGAAAACAATTGAAAAAAAAAAACAAAATAAAATAAAATAATAACTAAAAAAAACAAAAACACAAACATCAGAAAAAACAGGGAGGCAAAAGTAAGTGAAAGTGTAGACATGCTCCCTTTTTTAAAAAACGCGCTCGCAATTTGCGGCAGAAATGAAGGGATCCGAGAGAAAAGAGCACAGGATAGCACCCTCGAGATCCGAAGTGCTTTCGGCTCTCTCGTTCTGCATAAGTCTATTTAAACTCGTCTCGGTGAAGTAGAAGAGCACCTCGCATTTCTTCCTGGAATTCAAAGAAAAACATCAAAAAATCCAAAAACAAAAAATGGCATCCTCATGCACTCACCTTGATGATCTTAACCTTGAATTGTGCCTTGCGCCACCGAATGCGCAGATAAGGGCTCCTACAAACCTTGTCTTCCCAAACTCCACATATCATCACGGTACGGCCTCAAACTTTGCTGAGGTAATTCCGAACTTTTTCTAGGCGGTGCCGAACAGAGAAGCGCTGCCTGGAAGGCATGATTGGCAGCAAGCTCACATCAACAGATCATCTCCATGTGGCAAAGAGGTCTGACAAGGCAGCAGGAGAGGAGTCCCACAATTTAACGGTGCTCCACGCGGTCTCTGCTACCAACTTGGGCATGCGATTATTGGCAAGAACACGAGAGTGTGCCGCGCTAGCGAGGAAGTAGCTTCTTTGAAGGCTATGGTGGCGGACTTGCAGAAGCGGCTCTCCTGTGCCAATCAGGCACGTGGAAGCACTTGGAGAAGAAAGAATGAGGACCATGTGGAGCTGCTGGAGATTCTGCAAGTAAGAGAGAATAGAGGCATGCCATGAAGATGAAGATGAAGATGATGAAGATGTTGTTTTTTTTTTAATTTACTTGAATGTTTGTTGTTTTTTTTTTTTTTTAAATTTTTTTTACTTTTTTTTTCTCTTGTTTGTAATGTTTGAGTGAAATAAAAATGTGTTTTTAACACTCAGAAATAAACTAACTAACCACACCACGTAAATAAATACATAAACTAACTTAACAAAACAAAAAAAAAAAAAAACAAAGAAGTTCCAAACATGATTTTTTTTAAAAAATTTATTATTATTTACAACTGACCACACAAAGAAAAAAAAAAGAAGTTCCAAATTGCAATTTACAAGGAAAAATAAATAAAAACTCAAATTTCAATTTTTTTTTTTTTTTTTTAAAAACAACACACAAATATACAAACAACTCATGGATGACCAGTGATCGGTTCATAATTGTATATCATTTTGTACCCTTCTAGCTTATGATTTGGTTATGTTTTTGAGTTAAACTTGTGCTTTTAATTCTTTTTGTGTTTGTGTTTCAGTTAATTGAGATTTATGTAACAATGATGAATTTGGATTGGAAATGCTGCAATTCATGCATGTTAAGGCCCGATTTTGGTGAATGGAAGAAGAGCTTAAAGACAAACTCATTTTAGCTACAACCCATTTCCAGCCCAATTTCGTAGGTCAGCTTATTGGACTTGGATAAGCATTCTATGGGGCTCGAATGAGGTGAAGATCTTCATGAAACCTGTTCCAATGGGTGTCTACTACAACATATCCAAATTTCAGCCCAATTGGACATTTGTGGAGTGCTCAGCCCGTCCAACACCCAACCATGCTCAGCAGGATTTCCAGCTGCCAGCTTTTGCCATGTGCCTCCTTTTAGCCATGTGCCTCTCCCTAGCTATAATTAACTTTGTACTCAACATAATGAGTGAAGTGGGGAGGCATTCCAGCTATTAAAGAGAAAGCAAGAGCATATTTGTGAAGACAAAAATACATCATGGCAAAAGGGACAAGGAAGAGACAAAGGTTAAAGTGCCATGGTGGAAAGGAGAGAGAGAAGAAGGAGGAATGATGAGAGGCATTTTGCTTCAGCTTTTGAACATGGGAATTGAATTGGTAGATTACTTTAGAGCTGGAGATCAGCTTTTGAGCTATTAAAGAGAAGCATGTGCATGCATGTGAAGCAAAAGAAAGAAATGAAATGAAATGAAGTCAATTCCAGTCCCTGTTTCGGCAGCCAACTTGCAGTGGCGAAGCGTACACTTCTACTGCTCCGATACGAATACTTTCTTCATAGAAGTTGTTCCAATGGGTGTCTAGTATAACATATCCAAATTTCAGCCCCATTGGATACGTTTTGAAACCTGTGGCCTTCCTACACCAAGTCTGGTTCAGAAAACTCGTTTTTTCAGCAACCAAAAGGCAATCACATGGGTTGGCAGCAAAAGAAGACCACATGGGTTGGCAGCAAAGGCAGCCACATCTGACCACCTTTGAACCCATGTGATGAAGGCTTTAGGTGCAGCAAATGATGAAGGATGGTGTGGGAATTCATCATGATGTTCCTCCCTCTTAGCCCTATAAATAGAGAAGCCTTCAAGCTTCAAAACACACCCCAAGGGGGGAGCTCTCAAACACTTCTCTAGAGCTCCCTTCCCTTCTCTCCCTCAAATTCTCTTAGTTTCCTTTCAAGTTATCAATTGTTGTAATAAATTGATTTTAGTAAATTTTCCTTCAAGTTTTCAAGTTCTACTTTAATTTTATTTGTAATGTACATTCTTTCTTAAGTATACAAGTTTAATTAGTTTCCAAGTTTCAATTATGGTTTTTGTTCTTATTCATTATGCTTATAAGTTAATATGCTAGTTTGAATGATTGATCACCATTTAAGTTTGCATGTTAGCTATCTTGGTTTGAATTAAGAGTATACACCATGCTTTAATTCGAATTGAACTATGAATAGGAAGAGTATGTATGGACATTCAACAACAGGGATTAGATACATACTTGGTTGTTTAAATTGTTCTTCTATGCTTAATGGGTTCATAATGCTTAATTTTAGGTTACACAACAAATGATCAAATTAGGGAATTAGGAACACAAGGTTATGACCACACACCATGGCTTAATCATACTTTAGCTAGAATCAATCCATTAATCTAATTGAGCTTGGGAACTTATTTGCTTGAGTTATTTCCTTTTTCTTGTTTTATTTATTTTCTTTTCCATTTCTGTTTTTTGTAGGGAAATGAATTGGATCATTCAATCACCAATCCTCGTGGATCGACCTCGCACTTACATATGCTATACTACCGAACGGCTCGTGCACTTGCGAGTATCACAAGTTGAGGATGCAGCTGAATCTATTTTGGTGCAGTGAATCCGACACAACAAGTTTTTGGCGCCGTTGCCGGGGATTGGCAACATAGTTTGGTTCTATTTCTTTTCCCTACTTGTTTTATTTTTATTTTTCAGTTTCATCTTTTTCTAGACAGTTTCCTGAGTGAATGGCGTTAATGGACAAGTTGTGTTTGTAGTCCAACGGAATAGGACAATTGCCTAACAAGCAAGAGAACTGGGTTTAAGTCCCAGCTTACACAACCCATTGGTGTTTGTTACTTTGAAGCATTGAATTAGATGTTTTAGTTTAGTTTTTCCTTTTCATTTTAGTTTTTATTTCCTAATCCTTTTAATTCCATTTCAAGTTTGTGTGTTTGTTTTAGCAATTTATGAAAGCTTAATAAAAATGGAGAGAGATGACAACCTCAATCATAAAAATGGGAAGTGTGGCGCAATGGGAGAAGTCGCGACCTCCAAGTGCATCCATGCTTCACCTAATCGCTTCAAGGGGAAGCATTTCAATCCTTTCTCTTCTTTGAATTCTGTTTATTTCCATCATTGTTTTTACCTTTTGGGCCGCGTTGAGTTCTTTGTTTTTCTGTGCTGAATCCAACCATATAAAGAATGTAAAATTTGGACTTACGGTTTGAAAGTTATAAGCTAAAAACTGAACAGAGGTCGAAGCTGGAAAACAGAGAAACGAATCTGTCCAAATGGTGATAAAAGGGTGATAATAGGGTGATAGAAAGTGCTGTTTGTGTTTTTCTTTGGTTTCTTGGTTTGTTTCTTTTAGTATAACAATTTATGTCGTTTGTTTGAATTTGTTTAGAGTACTTAGTTCACTTTCGTTTTTGGTTTTTTGTTTCATTCTATCTTAATTTGTTTTTGTTTCTTATCTTAAAATTTAAAAAAGATTTTTCATATGAGCTAACTTATGGTAACCCCAGCTGAGCACTTCCGTCAATAGTGTCTAGGAGTTCTATAGGCGACACCTTCGGTGTCTAAGAAGTTTGGGTTTTAAGCGGGACCATTGTGACCCCTCCAACCTTCCCGGATCCCCTGGCTGTGTTTTCTGAGGCCCTTAACTGGTCATCCGTGAGTTGCTTGTATATTCATGTGTTTTTAAATTAAGTTTATTTTTATTTTCTTTGTTTTCTTTTCTGTTGAGTTTTTATTTTTGTTTTGTTAAGTTAGTTTATGTATTTATTTACATGGTATGGTTAGTTAGTTTTTTTTTCTGAGTGTTAAAAACAAACTTTATTTCACTTCAAACATTGCATAAAAAAAAATAAAACATTCAAGTAAAATAAAAAAAAACTTCTTCTTTTTCTTCATCATCTTCTTCTTCATCTTCATCTTCATCATGGCTTGTCTCTATTTACTCTTACTTGTAGAATCTGCAGCAGCTCTACATGGTCTTCATTTCTCTTTTGCAGCATTTCTACATGCTGGTTGGCACTGAGAGCCGCTTCTGGAGTCCGCCACCATAGCCTTCAAGGAAGCCACTTCCTCGCTCAGCGCGGCACACTCCCGTGTCCTCGCCAGGAATCGCATGCCCAAATTGGTAGCCGAGACCGCATGGAGCACAGATAAGAGTGGGACTCATCCACCGCCATCTTGTTAGACCTACGTGCCACATGCAGGTCATCCGCCGGTGTGAGTATACTGCCAATCATGCCACCTAGCAGCACTTCCGTTCGGCATTGGCTCAGCAAAGTTTGAGGCCGTGCCGTGATGATATGTGGAGTTTGGGAAGATAGGGGTTGGAGAAGCCCTTATCTGGACATTTGGTGGTGCAAGAGACAGCTCAAGGTTGAGATCATCAAGGTGAGTGCATGAGGATGCCATTTGTTTTGCTTCTGAATTTTTTGATGTTTTTCTTTGAGTTTGCAGGAAGAAATGCTGGGTATCATCCGTTTACAGAGGCATGGTTTAAATAGACATATGCTGATGAGAGAGAGCCATCACCACTTCGGATTTCCCGGGCATGCTCGACCTAATCGCTTCAAGGGGGAGCACCTTTACTTTCACTTTACTTTTCTTTTTCCGTGTTTTCTGGTGTTTTGTGTTTTTGCCCGTTGCTTTCATTTTCTAGAGCTTTGTTTTTTTTTTGCCTTTACCTTTCGGCTATCATCTTTATTCTATTTTAGTTAGGGAGCCAACAATTCAGGCTTGGGGGATGTGAAAGTGGCCTCTCCGAGCCGACACGTCCCTCACCCCTTTCACCCGTGACTTCCCAGGAACCAAGGCATCAGGGACCACACTTTTTCTTTTAGAAATCCCGCCTTCGCGCTCCCAATTCAAGTTTCATTTTATTTTAAATTAAAAATAAAATAAAATAAAAGAAAAATAATAACAAACGTGTGGGCTTCAGAATTTCTTTGCAGGTCGGGTTTTCACCGTTGTTAGGTTTCAAAGTGTGTTAACTTCTTTTGGGTTGGGTTTTCAATCGTTTGGGTTTTGGTTTGCGTAAGACTGTTTGTTTAGTGCTTTTCTGTTTAAGTGTTTTACTATTCCATTTTTTTTTTAATTTGTTTGTTTGTTTTGTAATTTTTATTTTGTAATTATTTTATTTTTTGTATTTTAATTCTTGTGTGTTTTGTGATTTTGTTTATTTGCTTTAATACCTTCATTTGTTATTTTTGCCATTGCTTGTGCCTAAATTTTAAACATTGAGGACAATGCTCATTTCTAGGTTTGGGGGTATTGGAGTTTACCAAGTAAATTTAATTTTCCAAAAAAAAAATAATAATTAATTTCTTTCTTGTTTTTCTTTTTCTATATTTTGAGTCTTGTTTTGTTTTGAGTCACTTTCCGAACACTTATGATGAGATTGTGATAAATGTTTGCATGACTTAAATGAAAATTGAATTTTATTTATTTATTTATTATTTATTTTTTTCCTTGTAAATTTTTATTTCAAAAAAAAAATTATAAATAAATTTGGCATCGTTCTAGCATGATATGTTTGAAACCTTCTTTGCACTTGCCATTTGTTTCATAATTTTCCAATTAAAGGATTTGCATGACCCAAAGAATTGTATCAAGCATAAATTAGACTTATATAACCATATAATGTGAGCTTTTGAGCCTTGTGCTTCATTTCATGAGTGTTATACACATACTCCTATTTTCTTGTCATCAAAGTTGTTGTTTGATCTCATTATTCTTTGATTTGGTTGAACACTTAAAGGTTATTCATTCTTATGCAATTTGATTTCATGACATTTAAGAAATGATATTAAGGCCCTCTTTGGATCGTTTGTGCCTTTCAAGCTAACCTTATGCATGCTTAAGCATGATTTTCCATTGTTAACCATTTTGAGCCTACATGTAAACCTTTTCTTTCATTTTACCAATTATATTTCCTCACCTTAGCCCCGAAAACAAATATTTACCTTTCTAAGGAACTCATGAGCTCTAATTCGGATGTGTTTTTCATGCTAAGTTTGGGAAGAGATATTACTAAAAGAAAAAAAAAAAAAAAAAAAGAGAAATTCACACAATTGGTGAAAAGAAAAGAAAAAAAAATGTTATGATTAAATGGTAGTTGAATGAAATTTCATTTTTGGGTTTCATTGGTGTTTGGAAAGGAGTGTAAACCATTGTAAATGAAGGTATAAGGAGTTTTGATCATGTAAAAGAAAAATTCTCATTGTGATGATTCGAAGTCTTGTAAACAATTGTTTTATGCTCTTATATTTTGAGTTCCTTGGACTTTGTTTTATCCATACCTTTCATTTCTCATTCACCTTACACCCCTGGCCCCTTACAACCTATAATAAAGACCTAAATTGATCTTAAATGTCATATGGTTGAATTGCATGCATTTTCTTACTTTTAAGTGTTTGGCATCCTTCTTGAGATCATATTAATGCAAGTTCTTCATCTTCCAATTTTGAGTTAAGTCATTTACGGTTTAACTCTAATCTCATGTTTATAACTGAGTGTTGCATTGTAGCCCTCTTCTGAGTGATTCATTTATGAGAGGACAACTTTAGTGAGATTTGAAGTTGCATTTGTGCTTGGTATGATTTTTGAAATTATGTGAAAACTAAGATTGGAGAATTTGTTGCATTTGGCAATCACACTACTACACTTTGAGCATGTTTTGTTTTGAACTTTGCCGCTTTGTAAATAATGTCTAAAATTGAACTTTTAACTTTTGAGTCATGTGCATGAGTCATTTCTCTTCAGAAAATGTTCGGAAAGATTGTTTTGAGTTTTCTTTTTACTTATTTTTACTTTTTGCTTTTTGTAATTATTTTTGTTTTTGTTTTTCTTTTATTTTGCTTAAGGACTAACAGTTCTAATAAATTTTCTAACCACTTTGTTTTGTAGAGTTAATAAAACGTTTGTGGGTATCATTTCTGTTACACCCTCAGGAGACACAACTCCTCCTACTAGGGATGCCTAGAGGTTTAAAGGCTTGTTGCATATGCTCAATGCAATCGAGTTACCTGCGGAAGTGGTTTAGTTAAATTCTTGTTTTGTTTTTAACTTTGTTTTGTGTTGTTTTGCTCGAGGACTAGCAAAATCTAGATTTGGGGGTATTTGATCGGTTCATAATTGTATATCATTTTGTACCCTTCTAGCTTATGATTTGGTTATGTTTTTGAGTTAAACTTGTGCTTTTAATTCTTTTTGTGTTTGTGTTTCAGTTAATTGAGATTTATGTAACAATGATGAATTTGGATTGGAAATGCTGCAATTCATGCATGTTAAGGCCCGATTTGGGTGAATGGAAGAAGAGCTTAAAGACAAACTCATTTTAGCTACAACCCATTTCCAGCCCAATTTCGTAGGTCAGCTTCTTGGACTTGGATAAGCATTCTATGGGGCTCGAATGAGGTGAAGATCTTCATGAAACCTGTTCCAATGGGTGTCTACTACAACATATCCAAATTCAGCCCAATTGGACATTTGTGGAGTGCTCAGCCCGTCCAACACCCAACCATGCTCAGCAGGATTTCCAGCTGCCAGCTTTTGCCATGTGCCTCCTTTTAGCCATGTGCCTCTCCCTAGCTATAATTGACTTTGTACTCAACATAATGAGTGAAGTGGGGAGGCATTCCAGCTATTAAAGAGAAAGCAAGAGCATATTTGTGAAGACAAAAATACATCATGGCAAAAGGGACAAGGAAGAGACAAAGGTTAAAGTGCCATGGTGAAAAGGAGAGAGAGAAGAAGGAGGAATGATGAGAGGCATTTTGCTTCAGCTTTTGAACATGGGAATTGAATTGGTAGATTACTTTAGAGCTGGAGATCAGCTTTTGAGCTATTAAAGAGAAGCATGTGCATGCATGTGAAGCAAAAGAAAGAAATGAAATGAAATGAAGTCAATTCCAGTCCCTGTTTCGGCAGCCAACTTGCAGTGGCGAAGCGTACACTTCTACTGCTCCGATACGAATACTTTCTTCATAGAAGTTGTTCCAATGGGTGTCTAGTATAACATATCCAAATTTTAGCCCCATTGGATACGTTTTGAAACCTGTGGCCTTCCTACACCAAGTCTGGTTCAGAAAACTCGTTTTTTCAGCAACCAAAAGGCAATCACATGGGTTGGCAGCAAAAGAAGACCACATGGGTTGGCAGCAAAGGCAGCCACATCTGACCACCTTTGAACCCATGTGATGAAGGCTTTAGGTGCAGCAAATGATGAAGGATGGTGTGGGAATTCATCATGATGTTCCTCCCTCTTAGCCCTATAAATAGAGAAGCCTTCAAGCTTCAAAACACACCCCAAGGGGGGAAGCTCTCAAACACTTCTCTAGAGCTCCCTTCCCTTCTCTCCCTCAAATTCTCTTAGTTTCCTTTCAAGTTATCAATTGTTGTAATAAATTGATTTTAGTAAATTTTCCTTCAAGTTTTCAAGTTCTACTTTAATTTTATTTGTAATGTACATTCTTTCTTAAGTATACAAGTTTAATTAGTTTCCAAGTTTCAATTATGGTTTTTGTTCTTATTCATTATTCTTATAAGTTAATATGCTAGTTTGAATGATTGATCACCATTTAAGTTTGCATGTTAGCTATCTTGGTTTGAATTAAGAGTATACACCATGCTTTAATTCGAATTGAACTATGAATAGGAAGAGTATGTATGGACATTCGACAACAGGGATTAGATACATACTTGGTTGTTTAAATTGTTCTTCTATGCTTAATGGGTTCATAATGCTTAATTTTAGGTTACACAACAAATGATCAAATTAGGGAATTAGGAACACAAGGTTATGACCACACACCATGGCTTAATCATACTTTAGCTAGAATCAATCCATTAATCTAATTGAGCTTGGGAACTTATTTGCTTGAGTTATTTCCTTTTTCTTGTTTTATTTATTTTCTTTTCCATTTCTGTTTTTTGTAGGGAAATGAATTGGATCATTCAATCACCAATCCTCGTGGGATCGACCTCGCACTTACATATGTTATACTACCGAACGGCTCGTGCACTTGCGAGTCTCAGAAGTTGAGGATGCAGCTGAATCTATTTTGGTGCAGTGAATCCGACACAACAACCAGTTAAAGGCCTCGGAAACACAGCCAGGGGATCCGGGAAGGTTGGAGGGGTCACAAAGGTCCCACTTAAAACCCAAACTTCTTAGACACCGAAGGTGTCGCCTAAAGAACTCCTAGACACTGTATGGACGGAGACGCTCACTGGAGTTACCACGAGTCAACTCATATAAAAAAAAAATTTAATTTTTTTTTAATAAAAGAAATAGAAAATTAAAATTACTGAAATAATAACAAAACAACTAAAGAGAAAGGATTGGAATACTCCCCCTTGAAGCGATTAGGTCGAGCGTGATGCATTTGGAGGTCGCGACTTCTCCCACTACTCCACGCTCCCCATTCTTATGATTGAAGTTACCATCTCTCTCCATTTTTATTAAGCTGACATTACTTGCTAAAACAAACATAGAAAACTTGAAACAGAATTAAAAGATTAGGAAATAAAAACTAAAATGGAAAGGAAAATCAACACACGTCCAATTTCATGTTTCAAAGTAACAAGCAACAAAGTAATCAAACTAGCTTATGAAGTTCGTTCTTTCTCAAATATGATTATCCATATGGTGTGTGGTTTTAATCAAGTATTCAGAAAAAGCATTTAGCTATGGTGTTTAGTCTAAACACAAATTCCGAACCCATTAAGAACAAGAAGAACAATAGAGAACCAAGTAGAATTTAAACATGGTGTTTGTCTTCAATATCTACCCATTCATTCACTAATCAGTCCAAGAGTCATATGGTGTTTATGTAAACTTGAACAAGATATTTAATTAAGAGCAAATGAATGAAACCATAAACTAGAAATAATCAACATTCTACTTGAACCTTTTTGTTTTTGGGTGTTGTGTAAGCTGGGACTCAAACCCAGTTCTCTTGCTTGTCAGGCAATTGTCCTTGTCCGTTGGACTACAAACACAACTTGTCAATTAACCTCATTAACTTTAAAACATGAAACTGTCCAGTTATACAAAAGATAAAAATAAATAAAGAGTAGAAAAACCAAATAGAATCAAACAATGTTACCGATCCCGGCAACGGCGCCAAAACTTGTTGTGTCAGATTCACTTGCACCAAAATGGATTCAGCTGCATCCTCAACTTGTGATACTCGCAAGTGCACGAACCGTTGGGTAGTATAGCATGTGTAAGTGCGAGGTCGATTCCACAGGGATTGGTGATTGAATGATCCAATTTAGTTTCCTACACAAAACAGAAATAAAAACAAAAGAACAAAACAAGAAGAAAGAATGTACATTACAAGAAAAATAAATTACAATTAAGAAAACATTTAAGGAAACTAAGAGAACATTTAAGAAAAGTGTTTGGAGAATTTGAGAAGGGAGAAGAAAGTATTTGAGAACTTAGGGAGTGGAGAGAAAGGTGTTTGTGAAGTGTTTGAGAGATGGAGACTTTTGGAAGAGAAGGGAAATGTGTTTGGGAAATTTGGAGAATTTGATGAAGGAATGGGAGAAGTGTTTGGGAAGTGTTTGGAGAAGAGAGTGTTTGAAGAATTTAGAAGAAGAGAAAGGAAAAGTGTTTGAGATTTAGTACAAAGAAAATTTACTAGAAATGATCTTATTACAACAATTGAGAACTACAAAGGGAAACTAAGAGAATTTGAGGGAGAGAAGGGAAGGGAGCTCTAGAGAGGTGCTTGAGAGCTCCCCCCCTTGGGGTTTGTTTACAAGCTTAGAGAACTTCCCTATTTATAGGCCTAGGGGAAGTGAAAATCTGAATTCAATAAGACTAATGCATACAACACTTGAATTATAAAATCTTCAATGGTTGATGCACTTGTATTAGAAAATCTTCAATGGTTGATGCACTTCCCCACTAAATCCCACCAGCAGCCCTAGCTCATCTTCATGTCACCATGACCAAGCTTCCAACCAGAAATGATAGCTCATGCCTAGCTCACCATGACCAAGCATCCAACCAGGGCACATGCTGAGGTCAGCATGACCAGCAACTTCAAGGGCTTACAACTTGAGCTTCTCTTAATCAAATTAGGACTTTAAGCACTCCAAATTGAAGTTCAGAATGTCATATTTCCAGCCATATGTTATTTGGGCCAATCCAAGGTCGGAGGAAGAAGTTAAGGCCGAAACAAATTTCTAACTCATTTTCCCCGCTGATAAGATCCATCCTAAGCATGGTTCGGTGTTTGCTAGGTAAAGGACTCCAGATTTATCCAATGGGGCTGAATTTTGGATATGTTATCGTACACACCCATTGGAACAACTTTCATGAAGAATGTGGCCTCATTCGAGCTATTTAGGTTGCTGAAACAAAGCTTGCAATATGACCTACGGAACTGGACTGGCAGGGGTCTGTAGCCATAATGAATTTGTCTTTAAGCTCTTCATCAATTCATCCAAATTAGGCCTTAACATGCTTGAATTGCATGAATTATGTTCTCCAAAGCCATCATTGATACCTAAAGCTCAATTAACTGAAAGATAAACACAAAAATGATTAAAAGCACAAGTTTAACTCAAAAACATAACCAAATCATAAGCTAGAAGGGTAAGAAATAATATACAATTATGAACCGATCAGTGCTTGAAGATTCAACTGACAAAACCAATGCAATCAAAATTGGAAGACCAGCAGAATAGTTGTTTAGAATTTCTTGCAATGAATTGGTTGTTCAAAGAGGTTTTACCGACCAACAACAATTGCCAGATGCAATTATGCAAACAAAAGGACAAGTTAAAAAATTTCAACTTCTATTTGGGAGCATGAGAAGTCATTCCAACAGAAATAATCTACTCATTCAAGCAATCTTCGACGACACAATGCCACTTCTTGAACAAACATCGCAATCATCTGACAAAAGTTTGGCTGCACATGACAAAGAAAACATTGTTATCCAAATGGTTCCACCCATTACCCCCACTTCTCTCAAAGCAAATTCCAAGTGCATCTTCCACAAGCTTAGCTGAATGCTTCTATAATAGAGGTTATCCCAATTAAAAAAATATATATTTAAAGACGCTGTCAAAAGAGCTCTCTTTACCTTTCGCCCATCAAAAAAACCAAAAAGGTTAGAATTTATATAACAATTAACTCCTTTATATAAGTATTTACGCATTTTCTAACATTTACCAATATATTTCTTTTTCTTCCATTTAGCATTTCTCTAAGTCATATTCGAACCAAAAATAAATCTGAAGAAATTGTTGCTACAAAAAGCATGGAGGAAATTGTATCAGATTCTGATTTACCAATCATTGGCTTAAAGAAGAAAACAAGCAAAGACAATTTGGCAACCAGCTTCTCCTACCCCTGATTCCTGATTAGAGTTTGTATTCTCTCTTTTACAATTCACTTATCTCATTTAAATACATATTATATGCATAATATTCAATTATTCATACCTTCATTCTTCACTCAATCTTTATATATTAAATTGTAACAAATTGTGTTGAATTTGACAAAATCATCATTTTTGTGATATTCTGATTGGTGCTTTGTTTTAATATTGGGTTCCTTTCAATTAAGGTATTTTAAGATTATCTCTACTTATTATATAGGTCTAAAAATCATTTAAACCACCATTGAATTGCGTATAAATGAAATTTTTGCGTGATGAACGTTTTGGAATACTATTAAATTGTCATATTTATAGATGAACTTTTTTAGGAAATGTTCATTTTTCAGGGGGAGGCTCTCTGCCTCTTTTCAGCAGAAATTTCAAACCCTTAAGTAATTTTAACTTCAAATAAGGGCAAAAGACATTTTAGTCATATGTACCTAACACATAAAAGAATTAAAAGCTTAAACATTATATTTACATCCTTTTCTTCAATTTTTCTTCAATACATCCAACCATGATTATTTTACCTCTCTTCAACTTTTCCTTTAGATAAACGTAGAATTTAAAATATGTTTACTTTGTGTTACTTCAATTGGAAAACCATCTACAACTTGCTCATTTGTTCTCTTAATTTTGTTATTTTGTGTTTCCTTAATTGGAAAACCATTTATAACTTTCTTATTAAATTGTTAAATTATATTATTCTTGTTTATACATAATTAGATGTTTAGGGTCATCTAGATACACAATCTGTGTTGCCATGTTTGCCAAAATGTAAGGATTGCCAACATACCAAGTTCTGTTAATGTTCACAGATAGTAAGCCATGGTCAATTTTAACACTTCCCTGCCTATTTGGGTTTGTATCAAACCATCGACACTTAAACATGATCACTTGGTATCGGTCTTTGTAAAGCAATTGCATGATAGTTGTGAGTTTTCCATAGAAATCAATGTCCGTACTTTCGCCTCCACCTGGGACATGGACACGCTGTTTTGCGTACACAACTTGGCATCTCGTGTTGTCCCCAAAAGCTTGACACTATTAACATGGAAACCCGAGAACAATTCAGCGTTAATCGAGCCAAATGCCAAGTTATATAACTCTTCACTGTAAGTGGGGGAATTCCATGATTTCAACTTATTCACCTAATATTATACAAAAACATTCACATGTTAGTTTGAGAAAATTAAATACTACAATATATATGTCAAATACAAAACCCTTATAACTTACATATTCCAAAAACCATTGTGGAAACAATTCACGGTGTTTCTTAGCATACAAATGTGATGGGATGTTCTCGCTTCATCATCTCTTCATGCTCATCTAAGTATGCCATTATCTCATCACAATTGTTCAGTACGAACCAATCGCTACCTCCATGTCATTTCTGGAAAACGACTCTCCTCGTCCAGGATCTCCAAAGGGTCGTGCGTTTTGGGCAAAAACGGAAAGTGTCTCATTTCTCACACCTCCGTCATTATTGCGCTCAGGACGATTGAAAGCCGTCTCCACATCTTTTAAATACATTCCACAGAAAGTAAGCGACTCATACCTGAACTCAAGCCTCTATAATTGATCCTTCGGGCTTCGCCCTGTTGCGTACACTTTTTTAGCCTATCGCCCCGTTGCTTGAACTAGATCCCCGTCCTCCTCGCCAGCCACTACTTGCAAAACTGGAACTGGATCCTCCTCTCTTCCATGGACCCTGACTAGTTCCGCCAAAGCCTGATGTGTCTCTCCGACGTCTACTAGCACCCATTCTTACGTCGTTTTTTCCACCCTATCAGCGCTTGGGCCAGTGCCCTCATGGTTGGATATGTGGTGGAGGTAACCATACCTTGTATGTCCAACCACAGCCCAACTTCAAAGCGCCTGCACTTGTCTTCCTCAGTAAGTACTATTTTCCCACTTTTTTATAACAGGGTCAAGACCTCCATCAAAGAGAAGAAAAGTCATGAAGAAATTGCAAAACAAAACCCGCCCAATTAAATAGCATGCTGCTCAAAACTATCCAAATTTTGCTATTTTGATAGCTGCTTCCAACAATTAACATCCCAATGTATATATAAACATGTCTACTATTTTAACATAACAAGTAGCCTGTAAAATATGTTTCTACTGATATAAATCTAGTAAAGTTTAGGAAGGATTTTCAGAGAATGCTAACAATCAAATTAGCACTCGTCAAAAACTGATATGCTTCACTTCATTAATGCCTTGTATTTATAAGCAATGAAAAACATACTTTAAAAATATAATATATTTGGTAGATTACATTATAGTGAGCACAATCGTAGTAGAAAGGATTTAATATAGAGATGGTGGGTATTCAACTTATTTATAATAACATCATAGTGGTAGGAAGTAATAATGAAGGATGCATGGTGGGCATCCATCATAATCCAACTTATTTATAACACTCCTCCTTGGATGTCCACCATGCATGAAATATGCCTCGTCAAAAACCTCTCCCAGGTAAAACCCAGTGGGACAAAACCTGATCAAAGGGAAAAAGAGTACATATTCATGTGCAACATATAATTTTGTGTTATGTTCCATATAACACAGACGAGCGTGTGACACTGCCTCATTAAAACCTTGCCAAGAAAAACCCAATGGGATAAAAACTTAGACGAAGGAAAAGAGTACAGTGTGTGGATATCTTTATGATTCACACACTCCCCTTGATGCTGGTAAAAGATCTACGAGTTTACGCATCCCAATATTGTGAACCATCTTTCTGAACCTTGTAGTTGGTAATGCTTTAGTGAACAAATCTGCAAAGTTGTCGTTTGATTGTATTTGTTGGATATGTATTTCACCCTTTTGCTAAAGCTCATGGGTGTGGAAGAACTTTGGTGAAATGTGCTTGGTTCTATCACCCTTGATGTAACCATTCTTGATTTGTGCAATACAAGCTGCATTGTCTTCGTATAATATTGTTGGAGTATTTTTATTTGAAGACAATCCACACGTTTCTAGTATATGTTGAGTCATATTTCTAGTCATATGGATTCACGACTTGCTTCATGTAGTGCTAATATTTCGGAATGGTTCAAAGAAGTCGCGACTAAAGTCCGCTTTATGGATCTCCATGATATGGCAGCGCCACCACAAGTGAATACATAACCAGTTTGAGATTTGCCTTGATGTGGATTAGAAAGGTAACTAGCATCTGCGTAACCGACTACTTGTGATTTTAATTTCTCTGAATAATATAAACTCATGTTGGTTGTTCCACGAAGGTATCTCAATATATGTTTGATACCCTTCCAGTGCCTTTTTGTTGCTGGAGAGCTATGTCTTGCTAATAGATTTCCTAGAAAAGCGATATCAGGTCGTGTACAATTTGCTAGATACATTAAAGCTCCAATTGCACTAAGGTATGGTACCTCGGACCAAGTAGCTATTCATTATCTTCTCTTGGGCGAAAAACATCTTTCTTTACATCAAGTGATCGAACAACCATAGGGCTACTCAATGGATGAGCCCTTTCCATGTAGAATCGTTTCAACAATTTTTCTGTATATGTTGATTGATGAATAAATATTCCATTTGACAAATGCTCTATTTGTAAGCCGAGGCAAAATTTAGTCTTCCCAATATTTTTCATTTCAAATTCTTTTGTTAAATATGCAGCAGTTTTTGTAAGCTCTTTAGGGGTCCCTACAAGATTTAAATCATCCACATAAACTGCGATAATAGCAAATCCATTTTCCGATCTTTTAATAAAAACACATGAACAAATGGGATTGTTTATATACCCTTCTTGTAAGAGGTATTCGCTAAGGTGGTTGTACCACATTCTCCCTGATTGCTTTAGTCCATATAAGGATCGTTGTAATTGGATTAAATACAAACCACACTGCTTTGGATTATTTGTTACAGGATTTTTAAAACCTTCGGGGATTGTCATATAAATATCAGTATCAAGTGATCCGTATAAATATGTTGTAACAACATCCATAAGTCGCATATCAAGTCTTTCTATGACAACCATGCTAATCAAGTAGCGCAATGTAATTGCGTCTATCATAGGGGAATATGTTTCATTATAATCAATCCGGTTTCTGTGAGAAACCTTGTGCTACAAGCCGTGCTTTGTATCTTACAATCTCATTTTTCTCATTTCATTTTCGTACAAACACCCATTTGTGTCCAACAGGTTTTATGCCTTCAGGTGTTCGGACTATTGGTCCAAATACTTTACGGTTTTCCAATGAATTTAACTCTTCTTGTATAGCATCTTTCCATTTTGGCCAATCATTCTCTATGTCGACATTCTTCAACCGTTTTTGGTTCAGGATCCTCATTGTCTTTTGCAATATCTATTGCAACTTTGTAAGCAAATATATTATCTATAATCACTTCCTTTCTACTCCAGCTTTCTCATGTACTCATGTAATTTAAACTAATCTCATCAGATATATCTTCGGAGGCATATGCCGGGAGGGGGGCTGCATATGCCGAGGAGGGGCTGTGTTTTTATCAACTTTAAACTGACGAGTTATTGTTGTCTCTTCAGGAGCACTTATTTGTTTTATGATTTTATATTCTTCCTGGAATATGCACTAGTGTCTTTTTCTTTTGGGGATTTTTATCTTTAGCACCCACATGACGCCCACGCTTCAGGTGTGCCTTTGATGTATTATCATGTTGTCCTTCAGGGATATCAATCCTTGCGGGAGTATTTACGGCTGGTATATAAGATTTTATTACTTTCTTTGTATCAGTAAATGCGTCCGGTAATTGATTTGCAATGTTCTGCAAATGAAGATGAAGGAAAATCATTGCCTTTGTGCGACCCTCCGGGGATGCTTGATTTCCTTCCATGATGGTATTTCCCAGGTTATTTGCATGCAAATGGATTTCCGCATCAGGACCCATGTTAGATAATTCTTGCCAGAAATATCTAGTGCAGTAAAATTGATCTTGGTAATGTTTGACATTGTTTGTGTATCTATAAAATATAAGCATGAATTAATAATATAAATGCTCAAGATTGTGTATTTGAAGCTACATATCAAAATTTAATAAAATTTAAGACTTCTGGCTTTTTGAATTATCATATCATTTAGAACTTCTAGTTCTAATTTAAGTTTCAGGTTTTCATTCAAGAAAATTTATTTCTTATAAAGTATTTATGATATTACAATTATCATTTTGGTTTGGAACTTCTGGGTTCCAAATGTGTTGATCTATGAACTTCGGGTTCATGTATAATATGGAAACTTTATTAAGAAAATATAAAATATAAAGTTATGCATATGTTCAAAAGGGCATAAGTTTATGTTATATAAATGCCATGCACGAATGTTAGATATAAAATGGATATATATTAAATAAATACCCTCCACAAAAGTTAGATAATATAGAAGATTGATGTTTTTACATGGCTTCCACCTGTTTCAATTAATATGTGTATAGCTACATCTAAATGAAATTTGGTTAGTAAAAATAGTACTCATATTTAAATTACAGAATATGAATTTAGAGGGAAGAAAATTATACCGAGCTATACCAAGATTCTGAGTGATTAGAAACTTCAATCCTGAGAACGTGATATAAATCTAGTAAAGTTTAGGAAGAGATGGGGGCCGGCCCCCGGAGGGTTGGGCGCGAGGGCGACGGCCATGATCCCTCCGATTTTTGGGGCCTCAAATTTTTATATATATATTAAGTAGTAATAAAGTGTTATATTAATTAAAAATAAAAATAAAATAAAGAAAACAAATTGAGCCAAAAGAGAGACCATTGAATAAACAATCATCATCTGTCTCCCACTCCATCCTCACGCATGCCTTCTTTTATCTTTTATCTTCTGTTTTTTCCAAATGTCTCAATTGCTTATAGAATTATACTGACTCTCCAGGAATTGAGGGCATCTCAGAAAGAAGTTTTTCAAAATTAAAATTAATAAAATCTTATTTGTAATCAACTATGTCACAAGAAAGGTTAAATGGATTCGCAATCTTATGTATTGAAAAGAATATGTTTGAAAATATTGATTTTGAAGAGGTTATTGATGATTTTGCTTCTCAAAATGCTAGAAGATCAAGAATTTTTCAATCATTGTTTGTATTTTTAATGTTACTGCTTTTGATTTTTTTTTTTTTTTTGGTAACTGCTTTTGATTTTTGATTTGTAGATGATGAAGTGGAAGTCAAAGGAGCTTTTTGTGTACAATTGAGCGCTTTTTGTGTACAATTGAGCCGCTTGAGAACTAAGCCCTATGGAAGAGCCACTTAAAGAACTTTTGTTTTGTTTTGCTGAAATTTAGAAACTCTATGACCCTAAATATGATTTTTGTTGTTTATGGATCATTTACTTTTGATTTTTCTTTTGTTAGTTGAATGAAATTATTCGATTTAAGCAGCTTAGTTGTTTTTTGGGATTTTGCTGCGTATTCATAAAAAGAAAAAGGAATGAGCAAATTAAAAAAGAATTATATACTAAGGGCCTTGTTTAATTTTTGGCCATGGGTCACCAAAATGTCAGGGCCGGCCCTGGGAAGGATTTTGGAGAGAATGCTAACAATCAAATTAGCACTCGTCAAAAACTACAATCAAATTAGCACTCGTCAAAAACTGATCTGCTTCACTTCATTAATGCCTTATAGGCAATGAAAAACATACTTTACAAATATAATATATTTGATGGATTACATTATAATGAGCACAATCGTAGTAGAAAGGATTTAATATAGAGATGGTGGGTATTCAACTTATTTATAATAAGTTCATAATGTAGGAAGTAATAATGAAGGATGTAAGGTGGGCATACATCATAATCAACTTATTTATAACATCTACTTCCTCTTTTGCAACTTATACTTCATTAGTTAAGCATAATGCTACAAGTTAAATCTCAATGTATATATAAATAATCTTATTTTGTCTACGTAATTTCAAAACCCGCAGTATCACGCAGGCTTTTTTGCTAGTAACAATGAAAACTGACACAGCAAATGGAATAGAATTTTATTTTCTTTAAACTCAGAAAGATATTAGTGAACCAAAAATTAATTCAAAACATTCACAGAATAAGAAAAAAAATACACTAATCATTTGAGCAAATAAAATAAAGGTTGAAAGTAAATACCTGATTTTCCGAAACCACCCATTCCAAAAACCTTACGCGCCCTGATGCAAATATATCTTCTATGAAAGGCAGTTGGAGATTCTTAATTGCAGATAACAGCAAATCCCTTTGAAATTGTAAACATGATCACTCCAAATATGATGATCCTCCCAACCCAAGAATCTTTTCTGACCCACTGAAATTGATAAAACAAATATGAAATCAATATTTTTATCTTCCTTTTGGTCATAAATGTTGCTGTCAAACTAAAAATTAAAGAAAAACTTACCTGACTTTTCTTTCTCTGTTTAGACTTTGGCCGCTTGATGTATGTATGAGGTGAAGAATTAGAGAGTTCTAAGTCGATGATGAAAACTGATGGGTGTAAAATATGTGGCTTTATGTTTATATAGCAGAGGTTGTGAGAATTTTTTTTGTTTTTCTATTTCTTTTCTTTTTGAACTTTTAGGAACTCGATAGTGATAAGGTAGTCACGTGCTCTCTGCAAACTACCTCTCTCACGTTCGTATTCCAACGGATGGATAGACACAAGACTTTTTTTCCCTCGATATCTGTCAACTGTCAGTAATTTTATTGTTTTTAGTCTGAAGAACTAATACACTTGCTGAAACCCAATGGTAGGTAGCAATTCAAATGCTAAACCCAAAGACATGCACCTGTCTCTAGGCTTGGCTTTTACTGAAAAGTTGAAGACACCAGTCAATTGACTATCAATTTTTCAATCCTGCTCTGTTGGTAAGATTGGGAAAAAGATTCTGTAATATTCCAAGCACGAGAAAGTTTCTTGATAAAGTGGAAAAAGTACAAACTTCCAAATTCCAATTCATTTCAATCCTAATTGTTTGTAAAAAAACTTGAATGTCCAAATTTAATTATTAAATTACTTTAATGTTTTATTTTGAATTTTTTTTAAAAAATTAATGACAATTTTATAATTTAAAAAAAATTAAAAACTTTTTTATTATGTTATAAATGAATTTTGAATGAGTTTTTAAAGTTCATTTTATATAGGGTTTTTTTTATATATAATTTGGACAGTGAATCTCCCCTTTTACTATCATAAATTAATCAGGTTTTGTCAAGCATATGAATTTTATTCTACATTGTGGAACATGATTAAATGAAGTAACAAGATAGTGTCATTCCTGTCATATAAAACTTCTTTTTTAATTTCTTAGCCTCTTCATTGTAGCATAAAAAATCACAACTACAAAACAAGATAGTGTTTATCTTCATATAAGCACTCGAGGCCATCTTCGACTTTAGAGTTCAAGAGGAACTTTTCGGAGCTTTAAATTTAAAGGTTTTTTTTTTGGGAGGTAAAAGGAGTATTATACTAAGAAGAATAACACAACAGTCAAGGGCTACAAACAACAAAGACCAACCAGAGAGGCCAGTCACAAAACAGTAAACAAAACAACAACAAAAAACTGAAAGAAGAAAGCTTAGAAAGCGTCAAGTTCGGTGGGCAAGGTAAAACCATCCCGTGAAAGTATGAAGACTAGGGTGATTGGAGGTCGAATGACCCAAGTCTCAGCGCACAACCCCCTTCTTGCTTGCGAAGCCACCCAGTCAGCTGCATGGTTCGCATCTTGACGAGTCCATGTCCACCACAGAGAGGATAATGAAGCTTTTAGCATTCTAATGTCATAGAGGGTAAAGAGTCCAATTTTAGACAGAAATATCTCCCTGGACAGCAGCAAAACAAACCTTGAAATTAGTTTCCACAATAACATTAGTGAAACCTCTTACATGGACCAGCTCTAATCCACTTCGGATCGCATGACACTGACCCTGCACAACTGGTGATGACTGAAAACAATGCGCACTGCCATCAAGCGGACTACTAGTATGATCCCTTATCACTACCCCTGCAGAGCCTGCATTCGTAACTTTGTCCCAGGCATCGACACAGTTAATTTTGCCATCAACAGGTTTTATGCTCCTTATTTGTTTTTTAAATTTAATTTTTTATCGGTTACTTTGGTTCATTGATTGTATTTGTTTCTTTGTTGGTTATGTTTGGTGTGTTTATTTTGTTTATTTGTTGTCTGTTTCACTTTCAAACAAGCATATACAAGAGACCCACTTCCTCTCTCTCATCCCCCTCGTTACCCCAAAACCACATCTCCTTCATCCCCTCTGCATATTCACCCCACCTTCCCCCTTCCTTCTCTTTCCCCGTTGATTAAATTGAACAATTCTTTTTTATCTTCTCAAATCTAAAAAGTGTTCAACCCTTCATGATTTGGAAACCAAAGGGTCTGTAGAGGTTTTGACCCAAAAAAAAAAGTTATATAGAGGTAGCGAAAGACACAAATATGCGACAGACGTGAAAAAAAATTTCTCACCACCCCAATATGCGAGAGATAAGAGGTAGAGAGAAAGAGAGAGACAGAGATTTGGCCGCGGGTAGTGTTTGCTGCCAAAGTAGCTGGTGCAAAAATTAAATGAACAAAAAAGGCAGGTGCAGCAGCAATGGAAAACTAAGGATTTTTGACTCTTTAGTTTCTGCTAAGGGTAAATTTAGAAATACATAATGTTTTTTCATAATTAAAGGTTGTCAGCATTTTCCACGAAATTATTCTATTTAAGCCAAAAAAAGAAAGGCATAAGCAAAAAAAAAAAATTTCCCTTGTTTACTAAGGGCCTCACTTAATGACGGCCCTAGGGCCACCAAAATGTCAGGCCGGCCTGGGATTGACCCACAGATGACTGTCCAAAGGTGGAGTGTAGAAATGGTTCCTATCATCTTTCAATCTCATAACACTTCTATCGGCCAATGAGGCCGTGAGCTCTGCCTAATGGTGGGCAGAAATTTGATTTGTCATACACCAAATTACAACGCGTTTTCCAAATAGCCGAAATTGTTAGCAATAGTCAATTAATGTGTTAATTATGTAGTCAATAAATGTGTTAATTATGTAGTCAATTAAGGTGTTAATTATGTAGTCAATTAATGTGTTAATTATGTAGTCAATTAATGTTTGGCACCTACAATATTTGGGGGGCTTGACTAGGTTGGTTACCTAACTAGGTTGGTTGCCTAACTTGGTTGGTTGCCTAACTTAGGGGGCTTAGGAACTTGTATATATATGTTGATTGTAAGTAATGTAAGCATAAGTGAAAAAGTCAGAAAATATTCTACAACTCTCATTCTCTCTACACTTTCCACTCTCTACTCTCAATATTCTCTATGTTTTGGCATGGTATCAAGGAGCCTAATGGCTAATCCTTAAGATCCTCTATCAAATTGAGAGTCGTTGACATTTTTACATGTTGCTTGTAAATTCTCTTGTTTCTATTAAATTTCCTCTCTTTTATCTGTATGGGCAATAAGTCCCTTGGCCACGATGGCCTAATTTGTTTTCTATGGGCACTACGTCTCTTGATCACCATGATCTCTTTCCTCCGTGAGCCTCGTCATCGCTCACCGAGCCATTTCCCTTTCCTCCGCGAGCCTCGTCACTGCTCGCTGAGCCTTTCCTACTCGGCCTTGTCTCTCCCTGCCAGAGTTTTCTCCTGCCGATGTTCCCTTCACAGCCACTCTGGTGTTTGCATCATCTCTCAAGCTCTAACGAGCTCTCTTGTGTTTTCTTATTTATGGTTTCTTTTCTCACCACCTATCACATACTTCTTACTTTATTCCCCCTTTATTTCCTTAAATTATTTCTTCCACTCTATTTCCATCCCATTTTTGTCTGGTATATTTCTTCTCCCTTGTTGACTTACACTTTTTCTCTGTGTTACCCAAGTGAAGGTGTTTTCTCCTCATCTCTTCGTTCTCATGCACACCACATTTGTGCCTAATGTTTTGACTTTTTTCCATCTTTTATTCCTTTTCTCCATTGTCGATGCCCATCTCCATTCCACTTTTCCTTGCATTTGTTTCTACCACGAGGCTGGCATGTTTGAGTCTCTTTACTATTATTTCATTTTCTTTTCTTCCAAATCTTGACCTTCTACCAAGTGTTAGATTTGAGGGGGAGATAGATCAGCTTTATTTGGGTGCTGCAACTTTATTGTCATTACCGGTATTGCTTTCTCCAAATCTCCACTGTCATACGTCGTCGATTTAAGGGGGAGTGACACGCTGCTCTAATTTCATTCCCGCAATTCTGTTACCTGTCTGCCATGACTCATTCTTCTACATCTAAGCTTCAGTCGAGCTTCTGTTTCTCTCAAGTGCCACTGATTTTATGGTTCTGACAACCCCTTCTCTTCAGGGGGAAGGAGGAGTGAAGAGAAGTTGTGTCTGCCAATAATGGAAGTATTTGTGATGCTGCTAGTATTGTTGTTGCTGCCTACTATATCCTTTGCTAGTGCCAGCTCGCCTTTTGTCCCTTTGCTGTTAACAGTGTTGTTGCTCCTCATCTGTTATGACTCTTGTTGGGGGACAGTGTCCTGGGGATAGTTATATGCTCTTGCTAGTGCCAAGTGTCTTAGATTTCTTTCACTGGTGCCAGTGCCACTGATCATATGGCTCCATCGACCCCCTTCTCTTCAGGGGAGATGGGGAGTGAAGAGAAGTTGCCTCTCTCCTTTGCTCCTCCCAAGTTGCTTGCCCCCTGCCTTGTATTGCCTAGTCCCAGTGGCTTATCCTCTCTTGCCGGTACCAAGTGTTGCTCTTGCCGCTGTCATGTTGTTGTCTCTTGTTGAGGACAATGTTGTTGTTGCTTCTACCGTGTTCTTGCCTTTACCGATGTTTCCGATGTGGTCATGCCCGTTGACCTTGCCTTTGCTTTACCTTGCCTTATCCTATTTTTTAGGGTTTGGTTGCCCTTGCCTTTGTCGTGCCACCTTGCCTTTGCTTGGCCTTTATTTGCCTTACCTTGCCTTACCCTTTCTTTTTAGGGTTCGGTTTTACCTTGACGTGCCTTTCCCTATTTTAGGGTTTGGTTGTGTCCTTGCCGTGTTCACGGGTTTTCTGTGTCCTTGTCGTGTTCACAGGGTTTCTGGTGTCCTTGCCGTGTTCACAGGGTTTCTGTGTCCTTTACCTTATCCTTGCCGTGTTCACAGGGTTTCTGTGTCCTTTACCTTACCTTTGCCGTGTTCACAGGGTTTCTGTTTTACCGTGTTCAAGGTTTCTGTGTTACTTGCTTTGCCTTTGCCTTGTTCGCATGGTTTATGTGATCTACCAACCAACCGGCTGCACTTAGATTCGGTGTTGCCACCGACAGACCGAAATGATTAACTTCGATGTGGCCTTTGCTCCACGTGTGGCCCCACCATGTAATGGTCCCACGTGAGGGGGCATGTTGAAGTGGATCGACATTTTATTAAGAAGAAGCTCGATGCAGACATATTAATGAAGGAAGTCTCTTGTTATAGCTTTCCACAATTCTCTTGGCAAGTTGGGCATTGGTGATATCTATGCACCAACTTGAGGGGGAGTGTTAGCAATAGTCAATTAATGTGTTAATTATGTAGTCAATAAATGTGTTAATTATGTAGTCAATTAAGGTGTTAATTATGTAGTCAATTAATGTGTTAATTATGTAGTCAATTAATGTTTGGCACCTACAATATTTGGGGGGCTTGACTTAGTTGGTTACCTAACTAGGTTGGTTGCCTAACTTGGTTGGTTGCCTAACTTGGTTGGTTGCCTAACTTAGGGGGCTTAGGAACTTGTATATATATGTTGATTGTAAGTAATGTAAGCATAAGTGAAAAATCAGAAAATATTCTACAACTCTCATTCTCTCTACACTTTCCACTCTCTACTCTCAATATTCTCTACTTATATAATGCCAAAACATAGAGAATATTGAGAGTAGAGAGTGAAAGTGTAGAGAGAATGAGAGTGTAAATATTTCTGATTTTTCACTTAAAGGTCTCACACAACCAAAGTTCATTAATCCACCTATCCAATGAAGTGAAAGCTTGAGGCAGAGGTCTGTAAGCAATACAAGTGGCAAACCACATTCTGGCAGCCCAAGGGCAAAGGAAGATTGTATGCTCAATGGATTCAGATTGTTCCATGGAAAAAAGGCAAATAGGAGAATGGCGGAGCTTGCACCTGAAAAGGACCTCAAAGTGGGAAGGAAACCATTGACCGCACACCATAGAAAAAATTTGATTTTAGGGAGTGTTTGGCAATTATGAATGCAAAGCCAGACTTTAGAATCAATCACATGGGAAGAGCTTGCCTTCATCACAACTTGATACTTTTTATACTCCATGAGGTTGTAATATCCTGATTTGATTGAGTATCTCCCATTCATAGTGTATGGCCAAATAAGTCTGTCAGGGATATCAAAATTGCTGATAGGAATTTCCATGATTGCTTGGACATCCAGCGGCGAAATAAATGCCTTGATTTTAGAGAAGTCCCAAGTATGATTGTCTATCCATCAGATCAGCAACAACAATTGGAGCATGTTGAGGCACAGGACAAGTGTACCTGGGGTCATTTTGTGGTAGCCAAGTATCAGACCACATATTAATGCAATTGCCATGCATAACTTGCCATCTTGCTCCTCTAAAGAAGCTCGCACCCCCACCATAGTCTATTCTAAGTGTGTCCTTTGTCCATGTTTTTGTCTGTCCCTCCCTCTTTATAACACCCGTATCCTTTTAATTATTTTATTTACTTATTTAATTGTGAAATTACATATTTGTCTTTGGCGTAGAGGCACTTTAGTCACTTTTCTCGGAAAGGAATTTAGGGAATTGAGAGGCACGGATGCGTAGAGCTCTTCGATACGAGTTCTCAAACAGGTGACATGCTCAATTTCGAGTTGTAACGAGAGCGTAAAGTTCTGAAACGAAAAAGGCATTTAGGGAATTTCTAGAAGGCTTATTTCCTCTAAGTGCGCTAAAACTTCGGTCAAATCGCTTTACCCCTCAAAGTTAAAGTGGCCTACTTTAACCCCTTGACCGTGATTTTGTGTTCACTTTACCCCTCACCGTTGTCTCATTAATAACTCCTGTCGATTTAGATGACGTGGCATGACTATTTTAGTCTTTTTACCACAAGAGATGATGTGTTATGTGAATGTCCCACTTTTTTTTGTTTAAATTGATTTAAATATATAATAAAATATTAAAATAATGTAATTATTTGTTTAATTAAAAAAAATATAAAAATTGGATAAATTAATAAATAAAAATATCTGTTCTCTATGCTTTAAAAAAATTAATTTAAAAAAAAAAATAAAACTACCCAGATCCCACTCTCCCAAAGGATCAATCTGTATCCCCAAAGAACGGCCTCATCCTTCCTCATTTCTCCTCTCTATGCAACCAACCACCGTACCATCATCTATAACCACCCAAATCCACCACCAACCATACCCACCCACACCCCATCCCCACCAACCATACCATCGAGAGGACCCGCACTACACGATCAAGCTCAAGACGTTGACGGCGAATGTTGTCACCACACTTTCTTTCTTTAAAAGCAGTCTACTCCCTCTTCCACACTTTGACCGTCTCGTCCGCCGCCGGTGAACACAAACCCCTCAGCGCTGGGGACGACAGAGTTGTCGTCGTGGGCGTGGATGGATGAAACAGCATCGGAGTGCTTGATCTAGAGGGTTTTCTGTATTTTGTTTTGAATTATTGATTGAAAAGCTAGTGATTTAGGGTCTGTCCATTTGATTTAGAGTAAAAATGTTTCAATTTAGGTATAGAATGAGGAATTTTGGGTTTGAATCTAGGGATTGAAGGCTAGGATTTGATAGGAGACAGTGCCTGTCATCTGCTCCTCTGTTTAGAATTTTCCAGAAATTCTTGTCTTGCTTTGCTAGTGTAGATGTTGTGATTAAGTTTCTTAATTTAATTTTGTTCATTTATAATCCAGAGAGTATTGTTGTTGTTTGTGCTTTTGTTTATGTAATTTTGTATTAGATATATAAAAGCTGAGAAAGGGAAGAGAAAATAGGGCCCCATATATATTTGGTTCTGCAATTGATATTTCTGTATATATATATATATGTTTTTATTTTAGAAATTTGCATTTGTCCCCCTAAAAAGAAAAACCTAGATGCCATAAACCATGTAAATTCCAGACATTTGATTATTTCATAAAAAAACTAAATTTTTTTATGAAAAAGTTGAAGACTGATAAAGAAGAAGTAGCAGCTAAAGTTGTTGTATTTCTTGTTGTTTATATTCTTTTTTATGTTTTGGAAATTGGAAGGAAGAAGCATAGAGGAGCGGAGAAGGGCTGGGGAAGCCACCTGGGCTGGTGTTGCTGGAGAGAGTTGGATCTGGGTAGGGTTTTATTTATTTATTTTTATTTTATTTTTAAAGCATAGAGAAGAAAAATTTTATTTATTAATTTTTCCATTTTATTTATATATATTTTTAATTAAACAAGTAATTACATCAATCAACGCAAAATGGTGCATCTCAAGTATATAAACCACCCCGCGGTGGTCTCCTCCCAAGTAATTTCATCAAGGTTAATGTGGATGCTTCATGGCGATCCACTTTTGCAAGGGAGTGTGGAAATAGTCTTAAGGGTGTTCAGGGAATTTGTGGAGGTGGTACTTTCTCCGGATTTATCAGCTGATTCCCCCTTACTCTCTGAAGCTTTGGCTGTATTGGAGGGGTGCAATTCGCCAAGCGGCAGGGGTTGTGCTCACGTTGTAATTGAATCAATAGTAGGGAGATATCAGATGCTCTCCATGAGCCCATTTCAAGAGGCAGGTGGCATGTATATCCTATGCTCACTTTGATAAAAGAGATCCAAGAGAGTTCACGGAGTGTAGTTGGTGTTGGGTTCCCAGAGCCGCAAACTGAGGAGACCACTTGGCCAGGATCACAATGTCGAGGATGAGCCCTTCTTTTGGGTCAATAGACCCCATCCTCGATTGATAGGCATTCTTAATAAGGATGGGTTACCTTGTCCACCCCAATATTAGTTTGGGGACTACCTGAGGAATTTGACGATGCCTCACCGGTTGGCTGGGTCGTCTTCTCCTGTGTTTCCTCTAGTATGTATTTTTGTATGCTCTCTTTTTTTAGTTGCCGGGATGTCGTTAACTTTGGACTCTAGCGGTATCTTTGGCATTTTGCCCTGGTAATGTTATTCCAGTTTGACCAAAAAAAAAAGTAATTACATTATTTTTTATTTTTATTTTATATTTAATTCAATTTAAACAAAAAAATGGGTCATTCTCATGACATATTATCCACTTGTGGCACGTAATCAAAAATCGAGAGTTATTAATGGAGATAATGGTGAGGGGTAAAGTGAAATACAAAATCGCGGTCAAGAAGATTAAGTGGGCCACTTTAACTTTGAGGGATAAAGTGAGATTCGCTGAAGTTTCAGGGGCACTACAAAGTTTTTTTTGGAATTTGTTCAAAAACCCTAGAAATACCCTAGTGCCTTTCTGACACAAAGAACTTAAACAAAGCAGTACATTTAATATGGGAGAATGACTTTTTATTGAATTCAAGCAAACTCTGGCTATTATATAGCCTTACAACTTCCTAAAATAAAAGCAAAAGCCCACGTTTACTCTAACAGAAACATGGTTATCAACAAAGGAAAGAATCAAACAAACAACCTACTCCCTAGTCAACAGGGATTATAAAAACGAAGATTAAACCTAAAAAAACACCTACAAACTCGACAATTCCTCCCTTAAACTAATTAATTAATTACCAGAAATTAGTTTACTTCTGGTACTTGGCAGACTCCCAGCAAACATCGAAGCTTTTGAAACACATCTAGCTTTAAGTGCTTGGTCATCACGTCAGCAACTTGCTCATGAGTTCCACGGAAACTAACTCCAGCTCCCTCCTTTGTAAGATCACGCAAGAAATGGAAACGAACATCGATATGTTTGCAACGTCCATGTAGCACGGGTTTCTTGGGAGAGCTTGATCGTCGAACTATTGTCACAAAACAAAATAGTCCTCCACGTTGTAGTGACCAAGTTTCTCCAAAATCCTTCTCATCCAAATGACTTGACTAGCACAATCAGGGCTACCACAAACTCAGCCTCGGTTGTTTGAGAGAGTAACTATTGGCTACTTTTTAGATGACCATGAAACGCTCCTCAGCTCATCAAGAAGACATAGCCTGAAGTACTTTTCCTCTCTTATAGATCACCGCGTAATCACTATCAGCATAAGCCACCAAATTTTCACTTCCTCCCTTCCTCTAAAAAAAATCCCAAAATCGGTTATTTCCCCTCAAATATCTCAGACGCTCTCTTCGCTGCTTGCAATGTAGCTGAGTGGGCTGCCCCATATATCGACTAATAAGACTAACCACGAACATTAGACTCAGGTCTAGTAGTCGTTAAATACTTCCAGAGCTACCTACCACTTGTTTGAACTAGTCGCATCCACCTTAACTCCATCTGTATCCTTGCAAACTTTGAACCCTAGAACTCCTGGATTGAGCACCAAGTTGCTTTCTTCCACACCAAATCTCCTCAGTACCTCCATGGCATACTTCTTTTGACAAAAAAAGATCCCATCATCTCTTTGTAGTACCTCGAATACCAAGAAAGTATCTCATCCTTCCAAGATTGGACATATCAAATTCATTCATCATCGAATTCTTAAAATCTTCAATCATAGACTCATCATCCCTAGTAAAAATAAGATCATCAACGTAAATCCTGACAATCAAAATTTTACCTTCTTTACTTACCTTGACAAACAAGGTGTGCTCGCTGTGAGACTTTTTCAAACCCCTCCTTCCACAAAATAAGCTTCTATTCGCTCTGAACCATGCTCATGGAGCTTGCTTTAGCCTGTATAGAGCCTTCTTCAACTTATACACTTTGTTTGGACTATTTTTTTTTCTCATAACCCCTTGGTTGTTCCACAAACACATCCCTCATTTGAGCTCACCATGTAGAAATGCCAATTTTACGTCTAATTGATTCAGCTGTCCAGCCCATTTGTGCAGCAAGAGCAATGATCATACGTACCGTATCCATCCTTGCCACAAGAGCAAATACTTCGGTGTAGTCGACTCCATAATGTTGTGCATAGCCTTTAGCTACTAGGCATGCTTTGTGCTTGTCCAACTCCCCATTTCGTTAAGTTTTGTCTTATAGACCCACTTAACACCAATCTTTTGGCACCGACTGAAGATTGTCAACACCCAAGTTTTGTTCTTCTCAATGGACTTCATCTCAGAGTCCATAGCTGCTCTCCACTTCTCATGTTTTATGGCTTCTTTGAAATGCAGGGTCAGTACATGCAAAGAATACCAAATTAGTCATATCTTCTTCTTAGATAAGCCTTCACTGCTCTTGTAATCATTCATCCAGACTTGGTCTTCTTCTAATCCTTTCTTCACGCCCGTCTTCACTAGAGCTAGACAAGCTCCCTTCATTCACATTATTTGAAGAACCATGCCCCACTTCTCTAGTATCACTTTCTCCTTCACTGTCTTCTTCGTTGGCACCATTTAAAGGGGTATCCTCTTCATTGTCACCCCACTCCAAATCAACTTGCAACTAACTCTTTATAACTCTTGTCCCAAGTACCAACTCTTATCTTCTTCAAATTTGACATCTCGGCTCACCACAATCCTCTTTGACACTGGATCATAAAGCCTGTAGGCTTTGGACTCCTCACTAACCCCTAACAATACGCAACTAAATCTTTTATCTTCTAGCTTGGTTCTTTTGGCATCTGTGACACATCCAAACACTCAAAAGTGTTAAAACTGAAGGCTTGATTCCACTCCAAGCCTCTTCTGGCGTCATATCTTCACAATCAAGGTTGGGCTTCGATTTAGAACATTTCCTACCAAGTTCCGACTTCCGACCAGAAACTTTTTGGAATCTTTTTTTCTAACAACATACGTTCGAACTATGTTCATGATTGTCCTGTTCTTTCTTTCTCCACCCATTTTGCCGTGGAGTGCACGTCAGTGTTAACTGCCTCTTGATGCCATTCTCCTTATAGAACTGATTGAACTCTTGTGAAGTAAATTGTCCTCCACGATCAGTACGTAAACACTTAATGTAAGTGCCGTGTCTTTCTCAACAAGACTCTTAAAGTATTTAAACATATTAAAAGCTTCTGATTTCTAACATAAATAATAGACCCATGTTTTCCGACTAAAATCATTCAATGAAACAGATTGTGTACCTCTTGTTGCTATTGGAAGTAGGCGAGTCATGGACCACATAGAGTCTTCATGGACAAGTTGGAGCTTCTGTGATGCTCTCCAGATGCTTTTCTTTGGGAAAGGATTACGGTTGTTGTTTTCCTATCATGTAGTCCTTACACACTGTTGTGGGAACAACAAGCTGTGGAAATCCATGTACCATCTTCTTAAATTGAGAGTGTTCTAGGCCTTTATAGCTCAAATGGACATACCTTCGATGCCACAACTCAACATATCTTGAGTGGTTGTATGAAGGGCAGCCTTGCTTGGTTGAGACATAGCTAATAGAAAGAACATTCGATTAGTTGACATTTCAGATTGAATAATCAACCCCCTATCTGGATGATAAATCCGACATTTTTCATGTTGAATGAGAATTGTTAATCCTCTCCCTGCAACCGCCCTGTACTTAACAAGTTGTTTTCAATTCCGGCACATAGAACACTTTGGTAACTACATGCACAAGTCCATTCACTTGTAGCCTTACGCTGCCTTTTCCCATAACTCGATATATCTGAAGTTATCTCCAAGCTTAACCTTCTGTCTAAAGCTTTCATTTAGATCAATGAACCAGGCTTTATCTCCACTCATACGATTGCTGCACTCTTAAGTCCAGAAACCAAATATCTTCTCTTTTTGCTCTATGTAGCTCCACATACTAGATCGGTGCATATTTACATATCATTTTGTACCCTTCTAACTTATGATTTGGTTATGTTTTTGAGTTAAACTTGTGCTTTTAATAAGTTTTGTGCTTGTTTCAGTGTCATAAGCTTGAGACTCACTAATTGCATTTTGGAGACAAGTTAGCTCAAAACGGTGTCTGCAGATCAGTCAACTTCACGGATTGAACTGTACTTTCTCAAGAAGAACCAGATGATGAGCCATACATCATTAGAAAGATACGGTAAGTCTATTTTCTGTAGAATTTTACGGTTCATGATTCCAGTCTTCTAGAGAAAGTTATACATGTTTTGGCAACTTAAGGTCAAATTCGGCAGCATCTCGTTACTGGGCCAAAAATCACATTTGAAGGCCTTTACGATTTTTCCTTGATCTGGGCTGCATATTCTTGGAAAGATAAGACACATAGCTTGAAGATCCATATTTTTGCAGATTTTTCAGAATGGATGAACAAGCCCAAACGGCCCCACAAGCTGGCTGCAATGCATTGTCATGCATGACATATGCATGATGAATTGTTGTTGATTGTGGGAAAGTTTGGTGAAGCATATTCAATTCCTATTTTTGAGTGGAATTTTGCAACAGCCCAATGAGCCAAAAGATGATGAAGTGGGAGTTGCAACACTAAGCCTAAAGACAAGAGGAATTGTTTTCAAATGTAATAGTGTGTTAGGTGAATTAAAGTGTTGTAAGTTTGTGAGTGAGTGTGGTAGGTAAACCTATTGTATAATTCAGATTTTCACTTCCCCTAGGCCTATAAATAGGGAAGTTCTCTAAGCTTGTAATCACAACCCCAAGGGGGGGAGCTCTCAAGCACTTCTCTAGGAGCTCCCTTCCCTTCTCTCCCTCAAATTCTCTTAGTTTCCTTTGTAGTTCTCAATTGTTGTAATATGATCATTCTACAAGTTTTCTTTCCTCTAAATTCTCCAAACACTTCTCTATTCTCTTTCAAAGTTCTCCATGCTCTAAAACATTTCCCAAATACAATTCCCACTCTCTTCCAAAATTCTCAAAGTTCCCAAACACTTCTCCCATTCCTTCATCAAATTCTCCAAGTTCACAAACATTCTCCAAACTTCCCAAACACTTTCTTCTCCCTTCTCAAAGCTCTCAAACACATGCTCTTCCAAAATCCACAAAGTTCTCAAACACAACTTTCCTTTCTTCTCCAAAAGTCTCCATCTCTCCAAATTTCCCAAACACTTCTCCCATTTCCTTCATCAAAATTCTCTAAGTTCTCAAACACATCTCTCTTTCCATTCCAAAAACTCTCCATGTTCTCAAGTGTTGTACAAAATCCTAGTTTTATGTTCTTTTGTTTTCATTTTATGTTTTTTTGTAGGAAAACTGAGTTGGATCATTCAATCACCAATCCCTGTGGAAGTTCGACCTCGCACTTACATACGCTAAACTACCAACGGTTCGTGCACTTGCGAGTATCACAAGTCGAGGATGTAGTTGAATAAATTTTGGTGCAGCTGAATCTACACAACACATACAAAATTAGTAACATTGCTTCCTTTTCATCAAGCTCAGGAAAATTAGCTTCTTTGTCCCAACTTGGACACTCATATGAAAGTGCCCGAGCTGTGGAAATTATAACACTCAACAAGGGATTTGTTGAATGTTTTTACGCCCTCTACCTCTCCCTCTTCCTCCTCTATCATCCTCTCCCCGTGCCTCTTCCTCCTCGACCTGCCTTCATGAGTTACCTTCAAGGCCTGTTTGCCGCCCATCATGCTTGTGAAATTTCTGCTCATAACGATCAGCGAGCTTTTGTAATTCATCAATGGACAGTTGGTCGAATACTCTTTAGACTCCTCAATAGAACAAACTATGAAATTAAATTTTTCTCGTTAAGGAGAGAAGTATTTTTCTCCACAATTGTAACGTCTACCATACGTTCACCATGCACCCTCATCTTATTTGGGAGCAGATACTACACGGGAAAAATAATCACAGACTTTCCTCACTAGTTTTCATCTCTAAGGTTTCAAACTCTTACGAAGAGCTTGTAGGATCAACCGCTTCACCCTTGCATTCCCTCCATATTTCTTTTCTCATAAAGTCCCATATTTTCTTTGAAGTGTCCTTCTGAAGTATGGTCTCCAAGATGGTTCGGTGGATTGCCTGGAACAAGTAATTCTTCACTTTCAAATCCTTCAACTTCAAGTCATTGAGCTTCTTTTGTTGTGCCTCAAGTAAGCCTCCAGCTTTTGTTTTGCGGTAACCACCTCCACTAGGTTCCAATATTCCTTGGACCTCAGAAAATTTTCCATGAGCATGCTCCAATGGTCATAATGACCATCGAAGCGGGGAATTCCTGGCTGCACAAAATTCCCTTCACTCATCATACCTCTCTCTCTCTTCTCTATTGCAAGCCACTCAAAAAAGTCTATGTCTTTCTTTTTTCTTAGATTCCAAGTGGGCTCTAGATACCATTGTTGTGACACAAAGAACTTAAACGAAGCAGTACACTTAATCTGGGAGAATAACTTTTATTGAATTCAAGCAAACTCTAGCTATTATATAGCCTTACAACCTGGTAAATAAGAGCAAAGATTAAACCACATTTACCCTAAGATATAAAAGCAAAAAACCGTTGTCTTTACAAAAAAAAAGGCCACTTGATTTTTAAAAGACAACGCTTTTGTCACTAACAAGCGTCGTCTTTTGAAAATCAAGTGGCCTTTTTTTGTTAAGTGTGTTTTAAAAGATGACACTTGTTAGACAAGCGTCGTCCTTTAAAAATCAATCTAACGCTAGTAGTGTATAAAATGATATATCATGACGGTTTCAAAAACACCATCGTCTTTTAAAACATAACGACGGTTTTAAGATGCACCGTCATCTATTTTGTGTCGTGGTTTAACTATTGTGTAGTAGTGATGGTTAACAACAAAGGAAAGAGCCAAAACGAACAACCTACTCCCTAGTCAACAGGGGATTATTCAAAAATAGAAGATTAAACCTAAGGAAACACTATGAGATTCTCGACAGCACCCCTTCTTCCTCACGGACGCTTCTCTCTACTCGCCCGACTCTCTCTCTCACTCTCTTCTCACATCACACAGGCAGGCTGACCACTTTGGCCGACGTTATCTCCCAGCTCTAGCCACCTTAGGCGTCATTCACCCCACAAAACGATTGTGTCTCCCTCATCTACCTAGCTAAGTGATTATAACCCAATATTTCTTCATTCTTCTCTTCAACTAAACATGCTTCCACCATGCATCAGGAAATCCGCTACCAATTCGTAGGGTGCGGTGTACAAGGCAAATGAGAGGCGATGAGGCTATGGTGAGTAGATGTTTAGCCCCAAGGTTTCAAGAAAGGCAAGCAAGCCCGGTCATACCAAGTAAGCCAAACAAAACAAGAAGGGATGAGGTAAATACCGTTTTCCTGATAGTGAGCAGGCTTGAAGGGAAGGGAATAGACATATGCCAATAACAATCAAAGTTACCCCTCAGCGCGAATTAGCTCGCGCCTAAGCTCAAAGAAGGTGGAGATGACCACCTTCCTTGAACAACAAAGACATGTTCACATGGTCACCGTTACATGCCTGGAATTGACTCGTAGATCATCTATCACGGTCCCATGTCAACAGAGCCATCAAACCAGTAGCTTGAGAGAGACGCAACTTCGTTCCCCGGTGAGTTGCAATCCTTGAAGACGAGATTGACAAACTCCTAGGTGCTGAATTTTTGAAGAAGTCTCCTATGCGGAGTGGTTGGCCAACGTTATTCTAGTGGCAAAGAAATACCAAGGCAAGTTGGTAGTTTGGGTAACTGACACCGACCTCAATAAGGCATGTCCAATGACAACTTTCCATTGCCCAGAATTGATATGACTGTCGTGGGATTCAACTTCCGGTAACCTGTTGCAGGACTTCATGAATGCTTAGTCCAAGCTATAATCAAATCATGATGCACAAGGCGATAAACCAAAGACCTCCTCCATTGTTGAAAGGGGTAAGATACTTCTACAAAGTCATGCCCTTTGGGCTGAAAACGCAGTAGCAACCTAAACGAGAGGCTCATTAACAAAATTTTCAAAGAGCAAATTGGCAAAACTATGGAAGTGTATGTCGATGACATGTTGGTCAAAGCTCAATGAGCAGATCAAATTAAGAACCTTCTGGACTTTTGGAAAATACCTCTAGTGAAGTTTCGGAGCAAGTGCACATTTGGAGTCTCATATGGCTGATCTTTGGGTACTCAGTCACCCAAAGAGGCATCCAGGCTCATCTAAATCAAATCAAGGCCATCATCAACATGAAGTCACCTTCCACCATGAAGGAAATCCAAAGTCTAACGGGTAGAGCAACCGATCTCAACCGATTTCTTTTTGAGATCAACCCACAAATGCAGTCCATTCCTCAAAGCCTTCAAGAAAGGACAAAATGACAAATGGGATGAGGAGTGCGAAGTAGCCTTTCAAAACTTGAAGGCGACCTACTTCACCTCCCTTACTTTTGATACCTCTACCATGAAAAGCACTATCTCGTTGAAAAGCACTATCTCGTTGAAAAAGCACTATCTAGTCGTCCGCCCAGCTCTTATCCAGGAAGAGTTGTAGGCCCAACATTAGTATTTTACACGTCAAAAGCTCTCCTCGATGAGGAAAGAATTCACTACCTAAGAGTGGAGAACTTCATTTGGGCCTTGTAGTTTCCGCAAGAAAGTTAAGACCCTACTACCAAGCTCACCTAATCATTGCATTATCAACTTTTCTTTGAGTCAATTCTCCACAGCGCCAACGCGTCCTCAGTGAGCTCATGAACTGGGCTATAGATCAGTCAGGATGAGCCTCATCTTGGAAGGTTGCTACAAAAAGCTCAAGTTTTAGTATATTTTGTTGAGAGTTTACTCCATCAGTTGAAGAAGAGAAGATGGTCAACAAAAACAAGGAATGTCCGAAAATTGACTAGACCTCATCCACGATCTTGACTTGCCTAGAGACATGTGGTAGTTAGGCGTCAGCGGAGCGTAAATCACAAAGGAGCTTGTTGGCACTAAAACTTAACAGATAGAGATGAGTGCCAACTTACAGAGCGAAATAGACGATCTAGTGGATCGATTGAGTGATGGATGCCGATTCTGCCTGTCCTCAGATCCTGATCCTAAATGGAAGGAAGCGAAAACTCGTAAGGTCTATGAAGGCGGAGTGGAACCAGCCTAAGACCTCAGATGCTCACAAGTCAGATTGTTTATGAGCTACTTATTGTTGACTATATAGAAGTATAAAGTAAAGCTGAAAGTCTTACCTTTGTATTGTAGTGAAGAGGTCTCTTTCTCGAGGCATTTCAAAATGCTCTTAGTACTCATTTTCAAATAGGACTCCTGGGAGGGCCCTATGAGTTTGACACTTGTATTTAAATATTTATGGCGGGTGCTCGGGCTAAAATTCTGGGAGTGGATAGTGGGTGCCGTTGTATGTGGCTTTTGAGACAATCCATCGGTCAATGGCCGATTGGAGGCCTTGGGCACTTGGTGAGGCTGAAGTGATCCACGTGTCGTTGTATGAGTGAGGGTCAGATATGGTCTGACGGGTAGTCCCCAAGTTATCGATTAGAAGGCGCTTCTCGGTTGGGGACTTTGTGTGTATCGGCATTCTAACCAGACTAGATGGTCCCAATGTTGACGATGGAGGTATGTCATCCCAAGTAGGAGCGGTGAGCTTGGGAAGAGGGGCGGTGTCTTGTACCGAATGTCCTGAGGTGATTGAGAAATCAACCAATGTGCGCCTACGCTCGGCACGAGTGGTGATTGAGAGAAATGGGAATGTTGAGCACTAGGTTCGACAGGAAAGGTGATTGAGAATCAACCAATGTGCGCCTGCCGTTAAGCCGAGAGGTGATTCGAGAAATGACCGTGTGCGCCCGCGCCTGGCATTAAGACACAACGTGGTGAGAAAATGACCATCTCCGGCAGGCGCTGCCGTTGGCAGGAGTGGTGATTGAGAAATGACCATCCGCCTCCGTTCAACAGAGGTGATCGAGAATCAACAATGTGCGCCTGTCGTTCGGCACGAGGCGATTGGAGATACAAGCAATGTGCGCTGCGTCGGCCGGAACGTGATTGGGAGAATCAACCAATGTGCGCCTACGTTAGACCGGTGCAGGTGGTTGAGAGTCAAACCAGCATGCGCCTGGTCGGTCAGCGGAGGTCATTGAGAAATCAACCGCTATGCGCCTGTCATTGAGCACGAGTGGTGCAACTGGGAAATGAGCCAATAATGCGGCCTCCATTAACACGAGAGGTGATTGAGAAATGAGCCAAGTATGGCCTACGTAGACAAAGTGATAGAGAAATGACCAAGTGTGTAGGTTACGTTCAACCGAGAGGTGGTAGAGAAATGAACCAGTGTGCGCCTAACGTTAGACCAGAGATGATTCGAGAATCAACGAATGTGGCCTCCGTTCAGACACGGTGATTGAGAAATCAAGCCGTGTGCGCCTGCGGCTAAAGCACGATGGGTGATTGAAAAATCAGCAATGTGCGCCTCCCGTTGAGACAAAGCATGTGATTGAGAATCAAGCAATGTGCGCCTACGGGTTCGAGACAGAGAGGTGATTGACAAATACAACCAATGTGCGGTACGTTCGGCACGGGAAATAATTCGAGAATCAAGCGATCTGCGCCTGCCGTTAAAGCCGAGGTGATAGAGAATAAACGTGTGTGCGATCGATCTAGCTTGAAGGTTGCTAGTCCTAGAACGTTCAGGAAGTGAAGCGTCTCTAGTTCTAGAGCGTTCCGGCGGTCGCCATGTATGCGTGACACGGTGTTCAGCATGTCTAAAAGGTAACGTAGTTCCTTATTCCGATGTGTCGTACGCTCCGATGGTAGATGGGCTTATCACCTGCGCGGGGGGGGCGGAGTTCGAATACTTGGAATTTTTGAGAGCAAGAGAGCTTGTGAGAGGCGATTTGCGGCAACCGTGTGGAGACGCTAGATGCCACAAATTCGCGAAGCGTTGGACAAGGGAGACGCGATTTCCGGCAAATCTTGAACTGCACCGTGCAAACAAGGTATGTTGCCGTGTTTTTTTATTTTCCGAATCAAAGTGTTGAATTCGATGAGTTTTGGTTTGAACAACGTATGAATAAGCATGAACAAGTATGAACAAGCATGAACATAAGTGTTTCTGGGGTGGAATAGGAATTTGATTCTAGCATAGCACTTAGTTTCCCTTCGTAAGTTGTTTGTAGATGTCAGATACCGGAATTAAAGAGTGAGCGTACATCCGAGGCGTATGAGGCGAGACCGTCTTAGGAGAGGTCCGTCCGAGGGGAGGGTGGTGCCGATTCAGATGGTGAGGAGGCGGGACTCATCCCGGAGGCTGTGGGCACTCGAACTGAGCCCCTGGAAATGGTGAGCCTCGACCTCAGACCCGTGAGGCGGATGAGGGTGGCTGACAATACCAGCCACTGGGGAGGGGTGAGGGTTTTTAGAGAGGAGGCCAACGGATTCCGATGGCGAAGCAGAAGGAAGGGTGTGACGTGAGATGAGTTAAAAGCCAAACGTACAATGGCCGAGGACAGTTAAAACTGGAGCGAGTTCAATATTCCGGAATCGGTGGAGATGGAATTCCGGGGCCCTTGGGAGTCGCTCGTGGAGAATGACAAGGGCGTAGTCTTCTTCACCGACGTGTTTAAACATCAGCTTCGGCTACCATCAAACCCTTGAATGCAGAAAAGGTCAGTGAACTGGGAGTATCAGGAGAATCATCCGAACTTTTGGATTACGTACTGCGGGCGATCAGGGCGTTCGCTTGGCTGGCGAGGGAGAGCCAGAAACTCGGGCAGTTTCCCGCTCTCTCATGTGGCGAGGGCGAAGATTCCCAGGATCACGGGGGGTGGGTTCAATCCAATTGTCTCTGGGAGGCAGCGTGGGCACTTCATGGTCAGGGTGCCGAGCTCTCAAAGGGCGTAAGGCGCAGCCGGGTGATTGTCTCCGTTGAAGTGATAATTGAGTACGAGAGGCCAAAATCGGCAGATGATGTTCTTTAAACAAAATGCTCAACTATCCTAAAGATGGTAGTTTGCGAGAGTTACGCCTGAGTCCGTTTAGATAAAGTCATCGACCCCGACGATGCGGTATTGAGTTTGTCCCTTTGCTTGGGGCATGGGCAAATGAGGATTTAAACCCCATCCAGCGAAGGGCCATGGGCTAACAATGAGACGTGATCTCATCGGCAGGTAGTTTTGGAAGGAAGGGAAGCGTTGTCACATTGATCACTTCTAGGACGAGTGTGGTGGCATTGGTATTTGTGAAAGATTGGCCAATAATTCCCTTGCGGAATGGTCTTGAAGGCCGGGACAGAGCGCCGGAATGGTCTCCACACGCGCCCTCATGAATCTACTCGGTAACCGTAGTTGCCCTCCTACGAGTGCATGCACCGAAGCGGTGGTAAAGAATCAGCACGCCGATAGAATTAATTCAAGATTAAGTGCGTGCCAACGACGAAGGTTTAGCGCTAAGTTTGTTGGTCGATCACACGTTCCACTGAGACGTCCCGAGAAGTTGATAATCCAGCTTTGGATCCTACTGAATGGCATGTACCTTCATTTTAGTAGTATTAACCAATAGAGAATTTAAAAATACAACAGCGTGGCCTGATTGTTACGTAATGGTTTAGATCCAGGCGTGACAATGCATCGGCATGGAGTATTGTTCGTAGGAATTGGCTAGAACAGATACAGCGGCAAAGGTGGAGACGTCAACGAGAGCGTGTGTCAAGTAGGCAGCCATGGAGGTGTCCTTGGCTTAAAAATCGGTCCGTGTGATTCAAAGCGACAAGTTGTGAGTCGCTCTATATTTTCAGTATCAAGCCCATTGCTCGGCGAGCCGAAGGCACTGCCAAGAAAGCTTCATATCCGACTTCGTTGTTGGAAGTGTGGATTGGAGTGGGGATAACACGTCTGATAGTAGTTATCATAGGGGGCTTTGCATACTAGACCAGCCTAGACCCCTTGTAGGTGGACAAACCATCCACATCAAGATTCCAAGACGGGAATCGCGAACTAAAGCTCCCTTAGGTACGTGAACGCTGATGACCAAAGTCGATTAAGGGTCAGCATCGTGTAGGTTGATCCTCTTGGTAGTCATTTGAGAGATGAAGAATCTCGGCTACCCGCTTGTCCGTTTCGCCGGGGGCGAGGGTGATAGTGGATGAATTCAACTCATGTGCCAATTAAAGCCAGCCAACCTGAAGTCTCGGTCGTTGTAGTGCTAGGGTAGAGGCTGATTGGTGAGAACGTAATCCTGCGCTCGGATTGCGCCGAAGCTGGCGGGCTGGGAGACGAGGCGTGAGCCGGCTTTTCCCGGCTTGGGGTCCGGTCTCGGCATGCCTGCAACGCGTGGCTGGAGTCAAAGATTGGGAGCTCTCTGCCGTTCAAGCTGCGATGATTACGAGCTCAAGTGCAAGGATCCTCCGATCCTCGCGTGGGGTGGAGATTGGTTCTTCCCCCCGGGAAGGGGGTGGATAGAGATGGGCGGCTCTCTTGCCCATATAGGCTTTGAGGTCTTGGAAAGCGTGACATTCGCAGGGTCCCAACAATCTACCGTTTGCTCCCCTTGACGGCTTTAAAGAAAGGGCACGCGATCGGTAGCTTTTGATATTGAAGCGGCAAGAGCGCGACACGCCCCGTGACTCTGGATACTCTTCTGCAGTCTCGGAATCTGCATGTCGAACGAGCTTTTAATTTTCTCGGGTTGGCTTGGATGCCGGTCAGTACGTCATCCCGAAACCGGGGATTGCCGGGAAAGAGACGCCGAAGGCACATTTACTAGGGTTGAGCCGCATGTTGTCTTTGTTGGGGCGCTGAACATGAGGGAGAGGTTGTGGAAAGTAAGAATTAAAGTTACTGCTCTTGGCCAGCATGTATTAGTTACCACATTGACCTCCATCGAGGTGCGATGAGTTGAGAAGATTTTGTTGACAAGCAAGCGAGTAGAGTGCAGCGTTATTCGCGGCGAAACGCATAACATTGTCGACGTCAAGTCATTTGTTAAATAAATTGAAAATGATGTAACGATAAAGGTTCCTGAATATTTGGTTGTAAGGCTGATTGTGGTTCCATGAAGCTGAAAGTTTAGTGGCATGCCAATTGCGTGTACCATCCTGGTCGATCCTTGGCAAAGGAAAGCTGTCTTTGGGGCAAGCCTTGTTAAATCAGTATAGTCTTGACACATAAGAGCGCCTCATTTCTGGCCAACCATCCGAATTGGCCAGCCAGAGTAGGGATAAGCTGCCTCCTGGATGAAGCCGATTGTCGGGTTTTCCACCTCAATTCTCATTGCTTCATAACGTTCAATATTAAGTAACCCAGCGCTTACCATAATGTAGGTCTTGAAAAGTGGGGCCAATCCTAAGCTAAGAAGCTTCCGATGACACTCGGGGCGGTGCCCAGGAGTGATCCAAGGACCGAGCAAAGCTCGTGTTGGCAGCGTAAAAGGCAATAAATTCGTAATTTTGCCGGACTTTAATGTGGTACCGTTCGACCTCTCGGTTAAATCCTACGTTAAAAGGAGACCGATTCTAAGTCTTCAATGGGTTGTAGCACGGGGTGATAGTCTCATCTCGAGGATCATCCGGTTTGTCCGCCCCTACGTCGGCACAGTCAGTGATGTTGGCAGCCACCGAATATGCTTACGGGAGGCGATCCTCGTCCAGATTCCTTTGTCACTCGTACGTAACACGTCCACGCACTGAACTCGTGCCCTCGCACTTGGCCTACGCCGGCGTGGGTGGGAAACTGAGGAGGAGCATGTGTGGTGACAGCATGGCTTTCATTCCTGGTCAGGCGCCGTCCTGCCGATGATGGCATTATACGCTGTTCAACAATGGACTACTCAAAAAGTCAGTGTAGATGGCGGAACGCCTGGGAATGGTGCCGGGCGACGGAAAGAAGGTGGTACCGAATGGTTCGATCACGTCACCGAGAAGCTCCAATCAAGGGTGATGTCTTTGTTAAAATGTTCTTCATCTATGCCGAGGCATTGGAAGCGTAAAATGAAGATTACGTGACCAAACTCCCGTGCTGGAATGAGTTGAGGCCTACATCGAAGTCCGGTGTGTCGGCTAGTATAATAATTTTCAGGAGTGGAGTTGGGGAAAGATAGTATAGCCTTTACTTTCTAGAAAAGGTGATAGGTTACGCCGATTCGTAACATTTGATTATTGATTATGACCACTGAGGGTTGGGGGATGCCGACGGCACGGACATAGTATTTCAGCGGATGACTGGTCAGGATAAAATGGGAGCTGGGCCCTGATCATGTAATCTGTTTGATTGGATAGTTTGTCCGATGATGGTTCCATGCTAAACATCGTGAAGCTTTCCGTCGTAATGAAACAGTTCGGACAATTTCCGAAGGGGATACAAAACATATCGTGGCCATTATGGTCATGTGAGAAGGGAAAGTGCACCGAGTGTGTCGGTTGCCGAGGGAGTTTGCGATTGTTCAAGGCTTCGGTATGATTTCGCCTTATGGAAGAACATGCTCATATGTGGTGGTGAGCAAAGTGAATATTTGTCGGCCGATTTGACTTCAAATCTCAGAAGGCCATTCTCCATGTGAGATTATTGCCCTCTGTTCCTGTAGTCCCGATCGTGAAGTAGTCCTTTCGCTTGTTTCGTGGCTTTCAGAAAGCCAAGCAAGAGGATGCCCCGTTCGGTCAGGGGCAAGTGCGTCGTCGATTTGCGGGAAGGGTAGTAACTCGATGCCGAAGGTCGTTGAGTAAGGAGCCAAGTTTTCTGTTGGTTAAGTCAGAACAAGTCCTTTCGAGTTGGAAGTGAAACCTTGGCGTGGATGGCTGCACTGCTTCATTGAGGCTGGAGTCAGTGGTTCCCAGTTGCTGCTGTGGACAAGAATACCGAACTCAACGAACCGAAGGCCACTTTGAAGAAGGCACCGAAGGCTGCTCTATCGTAATTTCTCGGACATCGGTATTCATGGCTAAACCTCAGCCGCATGTTCCCTTTAGAGGCTCATCGTAACTTCCTGCCGAGACGTCTGAGGTCATCGGCGGGGAAATCCAGTGAATGATCTGAATGCATGTGAAATGAGTTGGGAAGGTTTGTGGCTGATTAAAGAGTGGACCGTCCTGGCGCCATTCGATAGAAGTACAATTGGGGAGCGGCTCCGGTCAGGGTGAAGGAATAGTGAACATTGGCCTTGAGTACTCAAGCCCTTTGCAACCCCAAGGCCGGATGGAAGTCTGGAGTGTGAGTGACAAATTATTCCACCCCTGGTGGAGCGATATTTACAAATACCTGAACCTCCTTGCTGATGTCTAAATGTCCTGATTCAACTCGTGACGTGGCCTGGCTGTACATTCTTCCCCATGTAGGTGTTAGGAAAGCCTGGTTATCTTCCTGCCTCAATGCGATTCACATTCTGCAAGGAGGAAAACGATGGTGGAATGAATAAAGGAAGATCGTCTCCGAAGGTTTACTTTCGCTCGGTTCCTGTACGTTGGCCAAGATAAGGGTCTGACCTTTCATGGTCTACGGTGAAGACTGAGTTCTCTCGTGACGTCCCACATGTCGATCGTCTACCCTCCTGCGTGATTGATGACGCCCATTTGAGTGTCCTACAGATCGGCGGGAGATTGTGGTCCCGGCTGAAGTCGGGACATCATCTGATTCAGTCCGTTCTCTACCAGACCGATCGCACCGTGTCTTTGACGTATGTCCATTTGGTCCAGAGTCTCTCACTCCCCGATCGTTGAGCTTCGCCGGACATCGGATGGGAGGCGCTGCGTTCCTTGCCACTCTCATCGATCCTATGTGACAAGTGGAGTGAGACTGGATATTCTGGATGGCACTCCCTAGGAGAGGGTGCGGAAGGGTCTTGGGAGGCGGTTGGTTATTTCCGCCTGCTAGTTCCCCTTATCCTGAAAGCTTGGCTTCCGTACGCTCTTAATCGGACTTCTCCTAAACATTACATAAGTTAAGAGACTGGCAAACTCCGGATTCTGAACGGTGGAATATGTTTGCTGATAAGTGAGTTACCTAGATTTGGTGTATTTTCGCGAGGATATTGTTGTGTTCCTGCTATTTGTTGCGTTGGCTCCTGAGTTCCCATGCGAGCCTCAGGAGTGGTTGGAGGCGGATAATGAAGTGAGCGTGAAGCGCCTAAATTTAGCTCAGCTGAGGCCGATGATGGGGCCACGCCGAGGCCGAGGGTGGGATAATCTCTTGGTCTCATATTTGGAGTTTTGAGATATGGGTTAATCGATAGGCAAACCACAGGCAACAGCAGGAGTTTGGCACTGGAATTCACAGGATAGCATGAGTGCAACTTACAGCGATCAGGACGATGTAGTGGATCGATTGGTGTGATGGATGCCGATTCTTCCTGTCCTCAACGTGATCCTGAATGGAAGGAAGCCGAGACTCGTAAGGTCTATGAAACCAAAGTGAACCAGCCTAAGACCCTCCGGTGTTAAGTGAGATTGTTTATAGAGCTACTTGATGTTGACTATATAGAAGTATAAAGTAAAGCAGAAAAGTCTTACCCTTGTATTGTAGTGAAGATTACTCTTATAGAGGGCATTTTGAATGCTATTAGTACTCATTTTGAATGTGGGACTCCTGGGAGGGCCCTATGAGTTTGACACTTGTATTTTAAGGTGTTCTTCTGGCGGGTGCTTCCGGCAGCACGTTGTAGAATCGGTAGTGAGTGCCGATTCTATGCAGCTTGAGACAATGCCATCGGTAAAATATGCCGATGTTCGAGGCCTTGGGCACTTGGGTAAGCTGAAGTGATCCACGTGTCATTGTATGAGTGGAGGTCAGAATATGGTACAAGCCGGGACTGAGGCAGGGTGATAGCATCATCACCCGGACGATCTGTAGGAGTAAGTTATCACACTTAGATTTCCGGGCTTCCAATAATGGAGTCAGAATACGAGGTCTATTGGTTGGATTGCGCTTGAGCAAAAGAATTTGTCGATCAAAAGGTTGGCCATTTATTCAAACTCCTATTGATCACTAATGACCTAGGCAAGCACATGACAAAACACCAAAATAATCCAAGTACCTCGACAAAGTCCAGAGAAATTTTGAAGGCACTCCTTCCTCACCATCCAACAAGTTTCCCCGGAGCGAGACACTCATGAGATGGGTTGGCAAGCCTAGGCTAAACATGGACACCCATTTCAGGTGCTTCATACCTGATCAAACACCTAGATTAGCCAAGCATCGAATGGCGCAGAGCAAACAAATTAAAATGCAGATTGATCGGAGCCTTCACTGGCAAGACCCATTATTGACTACTTGGTGAGTGAAAATTTGCCA
>CM031923.1:3972948-4079208 GCA_018703695.1 Prunus fruticosa | reverse complement strand
TGAGTTTGCCATATTGCAAACATTAAACTTTGCTGGGCCAAGCATGAGCAATGTCTCCTTGTTGGGAAATCCTACCTGCATATATGTATATTCATCATAAGGCTTGTTAAGAAATCATTTAAATTGAAGTGAACATATTGGAAATAAATTAAACAACGGCATAAAGAAGAAACAGAGGTGTAATTTATACTTCCTCAAAAAGGATGGTACATCAGTTTGAAGGTTCTCCCTGAGGAGTCCTTCACATCAATTTCTTTGAGAGCTGTAACATTCTTGCTTATAGTACTAGAGATGAATCCAGTTTAGGACAGTGTTGACATTGCAAATCTCCAAGGATGGAAATTCAATATAACTTCCTGCGTATCTGGCGAGGTTGGAAGATCTTCTAGATGCAGTAGCTTATGAAAAATGTTATCTGCATTTTTTTTTCACCAATTTCAGGTGTTGATACTATCTCTTCCATGAGATGACACCTGGATATCTGAAGATATTTGAGTTGTACAAGACTTGTAGCCATTGAAGAGGAAAACATGAATTTTAAACCATCACATTGATCCACAATCAAGCGTGTTAAGCTTGGCAACATAACCTGCAGATTCAATTAATTAAATCCTTCTTTCCAACCCCTTTTCTTTTCGGTAAAAAAAAAAAACAAAAGAAGAAGAAACATATACTAGGGAAACAAAAAGGGAAATATTAAACCAGAGGAATGTCCCTACCATTCATGAAGAGTTGCATGGGAGTACCAATCTCATTCTCCAAATTGTTGGATCTCTAGGCTCTGCATCGTTTGTTAATTGCTTATCCATGCTTGCTGTTACAACATATCTCCACCTTTGGAGGATATTACAGCTAGCTTTGGCAGGAACCGAAAAGTCAAAGATCGGAAGTGACAGAACTCTTTTTGCATACGCATCTCAGAGGATAATATCTCTCAACTTCTAGATGTCAACAATGTTTTGCGTGCAACATGGGGAAGTCCCAAAGCCTGCAAATCAATTATGTACCAAACATCATCTAAGATTACGAGTATCTGTTCTGTCTTGTTTTAACCTATCACATAGAATCCGCGCTCTTCCCGCTCAGCAATTTCTTTTTGAATTCTTTCCAGTTGGGATTATCTTTCCCATATAGTACTATAACCACATCATCAAATAACTACTCTTTTGTGGCTTGCCTAAAAACTTCTTTGACTAATGTTGTGCTCCCCCACACCCCCAATCCCATACACCTCAATCATGTTGGTATTAGGATTTCTTAGTTCCTTCCATGATTTTCTTCGCAGTTGAAGTCCTTGATTCAAAGGCTTAATACTCTTCTGTGGGTATGCTCCACATCCCCTGTGGGGTGCATTGTATGCGAGAACTGGGAAATTCTGTATTTGCATGGAGTTGAAGAACGACCTACACCAATTTTTTGGGATTTCTTTCTTAGCTGAGTAACAGCAGATCAGATTAGGAAACAACCCATGAGACACTGTCTTTGCTTGGCTTTCATCTTTCAAGAATTTGTTTGCCTCTCCAGTAATCTGATAAGGACTCTTCAACCATTCTCAACATCAATATCCACAGTTTTACCTTTTCTTTAACTTCAATAACTGTATGTTGAACCCTTTCTCTGGCATCACCTAAGTTGTCCACCTGACTCCCTAGATTTTGAAGGTTGCTTTTGTGGTGAACTAGATAACTCATTGGCCTCCATGTGTACTGGTGAAAACTATGCTTGATGATATTTCTGTTTTGTATTAAATAAATAAAAAATTGTAAATGCTTAAATTTCTTTTTATATTAAATGTATGGAATGCATGTCAATATTAGCTTGTAATGCTTTTTAGTTTTCCAACAGGCTACATCAAGAACTTAATCCCAGTACTCCAGTTAGATCAGGCAGTTCTCAAGGTCAGTCAATTCCTGTGAAGCACAGTTCCCTGATTTCCTGTCCAGGTCAATCGAGAATTTTAACCATGATTTGGGGTGGATATCTTATCTGCAGAAGAGCTATTAAGGGATATGGTTCAACAGTTGTATCTTTAATTCCATCAAAAGTCCCACATCCGTACATAACTCTTGCCAGGAGTATAAAACTTGTGGTTCTAGAAAAGATCAATCAGGAGATGTGTCTAGGATCATGGATCAGCTGATGAAAACAACAGTGTAAAACAGGGGCTTGATGAGTCTCTTCTTAAAGTTTTCATTTCTACCACCTAACAATTGAACTGTGAAGGGGAAATCGAGCTTGCTTCTAGCAATATCTACATTTGGATATCGGATTCTGCGATATCCTCTTTTTGTTGAGCTTTGTTGGTTTTCTTAGAATTCAAAGAAGGAAAATTTCTTCTCGTTAGAGGCCTGATTGCTGTCGGTTTGTCGGCATACAGAGGTTTCTACACATCACTCAGAGAAGTCTCCGTTGAAATCAGAAGGTTCTTAACGTTATCGTTTTACAGATCGATGCAGAAGATCCAGGCTGGGAATGATAGATGTCAATATGTTCGCCTTTAATCGCAAGTGGCCTATATGGGAGACATGGTTGATAGCTGGGCATGCTCGCTGCGCAGCTGAATGTGTTTATACTGCCATTAGTGTGCCTGTGGAATTTGCTTCTTTTCTTAATTTAATTTTTCTTTCTCCGTCGGTTTTTATCTAACAACGATTGCTCCCATTTCGGTTAAGAGTTGGATGCTCCAATGAAAATGGCAAATGCTAATTAAGCTAACCGATGTGAGACTTCTAGATGATCACCATGTGAACGATGAAGTTCAAAATGAGGAACCCAAGCCAACTGGTACTAGCAAATGCTCCGATGGGCTTGAAGTGCCAAAATTTGTGACCTCAAGGTTTCATAATGAAAAAGACTATAGTGTTGACTTAAATGAAGAAGATGGTGATTTGGGTCATCCTCAGTTTCTGGAGGTGGACTTGGAAATTTCTGATTTATCCGGACAGAAAAACGTCCTAATGCACTCTACTCTGGATAAATCTCTTCTTGATTCAGATGAAATTTTGAATGACCAGAATGTGACAAGCCGATGTCCAAACAAAAAAAATATGTGACAAGCCCTATACTCCATGCACCAGGAAATGACAAAAACCATGTAGTTGTCAATGGAGATTGTGGGAAGGGAATTTTAGCGAAGCCCTAGGTAAAATGTTCCTTCCATTTAGGATTATTTGATTTCGAGATTATTTCGACTTGAATTAGGATTATTTGATTTGGAGATTCATTAAATCCCTAATTGATTTAAATCTCCTAAAATTAAGGAAAAGTGAGATTCGGTTCCCCAGGGACGAGGGATTTTTTCTCCAAACAGTCCTAACCCTAGACTTCTAAGTAAACGCTATGGGAGGCATGAGGTAAGCCATTCTAAGCTCTCAGGTACTCCAGAAGTTCCCCTCTTTGCCGCCACCTCCTTCTCTCTCGCCGCAAGGCTGGGCAGGAGGCGCGCTCTGGCCACATGGTTTCTCCCTTAGGAGAGCTTGGGATACACTTTTTTAGCTATTGTTTCTTTTGAGGAATCGATGAACTAATTTAGACATTAAAGGGCCTTTGCCAACGACCCAAGGATGTGGTCCTCTTCTTCTAATTGGTTTTGCAAGGAGAAAGAGTTAAAAAGGAAGGAGAAAAGGAATCTATTGATTCGAACATTAAAGGACGAAGATCACTACCGCAAGATGCTAGATCCTTGAAACATTCAAATGGATTTGAATGTGATGACGCAAAATAAATACAGGTTTTATCCTTAAATTTATATTTGTTAGTATTTTCTTTTGTATTATGTAAATTTATTAAGAGTATTTGTTTGGCTATTCCAATCTTTGTTTTTGTATTTAATGAGTGGTTGTATGTCGATGTTAAGTGTTTTCAACGGAATGAGTTGAGGAGGAGGAGGAATAAGCGATGTTACAGAAAGAAGGAAGAACTCAATTGGATTTGATGGCTTTGCGTTTTAAGCCATGCTGTACAGTCCATTTGCAGACCTGAAAACAAATTTTCCCATGCTCAAATGAATAAATGTCCTTCATGACACTTGTTCGATAAGATGTGACTAAACATATCCAAAAATTGGAATAATTTGATAAAAACTCAATCCACAGGCTGTCAAACCCAAGACAGGTTCGTGACTTTGCCTTTTAGGGCTCATCCTCTAAGTCCGATTGCAGATCTGAAAAACATTTTTATCCTGTGAAATGAATAAATATCCTTCATGGCACCTCTTCAATAAGATGTCGACTAAACATATCCAAAATTGGAGCAATTGGATAAAGACTCGATCCCAAGCTGTCACACACCAAGACAGGTTCTAAAAGGCAGCTTGCTTGTGCAGCTGAATGAAAGGGACGTCCATGTTCTATAAATCAGCAACAACTAAGAGAGAGATAGATTGAGAATTCAAGAGTGATACACAGCAGAAAGGAAAAGAAGAAGAAAGGAAGAGAGAAAGAGAGAGAGAGAGTGAGGAAAGAAAGAGAACGATGATGGAAAGGAAAAAGGCAAGAGCTAATGACTCTTTTAAACTTGTTCTTCCTTCTTAGTTCTCATGTAAATTATGTATTTTAGTTTCTTTTTTTTGTTTTAAATATTAATTCTGTCTATTTAAAATACTTAACTAAGGTTGGATGAAACACCGTCATTAAATAGAGTTCTAGTTTTATTTTAAAATCTCAAATATTGTGGTGTCAAATGATTATAATTTTCACCTCGCATGATTAATAGATTAATCTTCTTCCCCACTTCTATCATGTACTGTGGCATGTAACATGTTTTTGTGGTAGTTAAGAGTCTGGTCTAATCTAGATTCATCCCTGGTTTATATTTCTTTTTTATAAATTTCTTGATATTTGTTCTTCAAATAAACTTTTTCACATAGGATGCTTAGGAAACTTTGATCCTTTTTGTAGTTAAATAATTTTGTTTACGTTTTCTACTTAGAATTTGTACTTATGAAGGGAAGGAAAATTTACTTATGATCTAAAAGTCCAAGCTTAATTAATTGATAAATCTTGAGAAAGCGGGTAGATTGAATTCTAGATTGCTACTCCTTTAATGGGAATTGAAAGATAAATAATTTAGGATCTTATGGAATAATGGTGTGGATTTAATCTTAACTCTAATTTTATCATAAATATAAATCTTAATTTCAGTTTATTGTCATTTCCATATTTGTTTAATGCTTTATTTAATTTTCTTTATCAACAAACAAATCACCATTTGAATCACCTAGGTTAGCAATAAAATTAACTTGGGTATAATTGGTTTTGTCTTTTTACACGCAATCCCTTTTAGGTTTGAATCGCTCTTACACGCTTATCCTCTATTAAAATTAAATGCATTTTGGGGAGTTTTATCAATTTTAAAGACACGCTTTTGGTTACCGGGGCAAAATACATTAGAATTTGTTGTCATTTTGGAGGATGGTTGAAATTATGATGAATTTGGCCTAAATTAAGCTCTCTAGCTCTAGTCTGCAGTCTCGAAAGGGCATTTAATGGTTTGTAGTAAAGATAGTACATGGTATTGGATAGAATTATGGTAGTGTGATCTAATGAGCATCTTACTGGATGTCAACTTCTGGGCAAAAAGTAAAGTCTCGTTAGCGAGTTCTGGAGTTTTATGCTTGTATTGATTATTCATTAAAGTCTAGATATCCTCTACAATTTGACACAGAAAATTCTTATTCACAAATGGTGATCCAATAGGAGCCTACCCTGACAGAGGATGCCCGTGATATTGTTGCATAAGGTGTGTGGATGTTCTTGTCAAGGTTAGAAGAATGAAGTTTGTGGATGTTTCAGCAACTCATTGGATGATAAATTGAGAGATGGAACTAATCAGAGGTTTGAATGAAAACAATTACATGCCATTGCAAACTTTTCAGGATTAGAAGCCTTTTGCAGTGGAATGTAAATGCCACGCAGGTAGCAATAGCACCATAACAGATAAGCAAATGCTTCCAGGATACTCATCCCCAGGTTTTAGTCAAACTTTATTTTAGAGTTGGTGCTAAGGGTTCATATGGATCCTAAAAAGGATGTTTCTTTTCAATGCAAATTTGAGACCATGTGCCTTGGTTCACTTACTAGAGTTGAATAGTTAATGAGCAAGTTTCCTTTTCATTGATTTGATCATTTCACAAGCTTGCATTTGCTTACCTTGTGGCGAAGTTTTGTGCCGATAAGGAATTAGACGTGAAAAATGAATTAATAGTTATTGGTTTGGTAGGTCTAAACATTTTTGCAAGTTCCTTTGGAGTTTTGACTCTCCTTGAAGAGCTAATCTTCTCCTGTAATTAGCACATTTGGACACTTTCTTCATTCGTTTTTCGTACGTTAATTCCAGTTAAAATTCTATTAGTTTTGTTATTAACACTTCACAATCACTTTTCTTTTTTCTAAAATATGTTAACAATTCAACCTCACAAAGGTTTTCGCAGAAAATTTGAAACATAACCTTTAATTAAAAAAACAAAAACAAACAATTTTGAAAGGACACTTGAAATATTTAAACAATCACGAATCATGTATTCGCCATGTCACTCACTCCCATAGCTAAATTGTTAAACCGATAAGGGTAAATTCTGGAATGGCCCCCTAAACTTGTACATAACTATCGATTTACCCCCTGGACCCCTTTTAGTGAATTAAGGGCTCAAAATAATTTTATTATCAATGTTCCCCCACCAGCGTCAAAAGTTCCCACATTTCATCCATTAATGTGTCCATTTGACTCACGTTTTGTATCTTTTGAGGGTTTCTTTGGTCATTCGCGTCGATTGATTTTAGCTAGGTTGGTTAGCACTTCACACACTTTCACATCGCGCTCACTTGGTAGGGTTGGGAAGGGGACGAAATTAAAGAGGCTGGAAAGGGACGAACTGGAAGGTTGGAGAGAGACAAAAACGAGGGAATTTGAAAAAGTTTTTCATAAAGCTCTTTGGCTCTTATTAATTCGACAAGCATGAGTCTGGATGTGTTCCAACTCTAAGTAAGAACAATGGGCCTCCTCCAGTCCAATAATTAATCGCTTTTCCTAATTTGAAATTGTTTAAGCTTGTGTCTCTTTGGTCTGTTGGTTCTTTTGACATTTTGTGGTGTTGTCTAATATGCTTTTTGAATATGAAATACATGTGGTCCAGAAGCATTTGTGATGTTTTGTCTGCATAATCTGATGGATTAAGTCATCAATTTCAATTTTAGAATGGTAGATGGGTAGTAAAGATAAGTTGGTGTGATAAAATAGTGGTTTTTTTTTTTTTTAGGTGATCCAATTTTTTTTCTCCCTAGAAATTCACCATGGAGGTTATATTTCAGAGGGGAAGTATGTGGGGGTAAGGTTACATGGGCAAACAGCTTGTAACGCTAACCACTTGTCAATGCTTGACCTGTATGATGTTGCTATATCTTAGGATGCGACCATAAAAAAATACCAGTACCACAGACTCGAGACAAAAAGAAGGGGTTTGTTCCAATTGAAGTAGATGCCCATGTAGTTGAGTTTGTGGAGCACACACCTACCTATCGAGTTCAACCTTTATATCTCTCATATCAACCTCAACCACATTTCCCCAAAGAGCTAGGCATCTCTATCTACTCCACAGTTAGGGTTGGAAGTAGAAGTTGAAACTAAAACTGATGTTGGTGAATGTTGGTTTAGATGATGATGATGAGATGATGAGGCAGATGAATTTGAAGATGATGAGGGCGGATCCTGAGGCACATGAATTTGAAGATGATGAGGCTAAAGATGATGATAGTGGGGGAGAAGCTCTTGAAGAGAATCATGAACCATACATTGAGTTGATTGACTCTAAGTTTGAGAGGTCATATGAAGAAGTGTTGAAGACGGTCATGGAAGATGATCGCAACTTGTTTGATAAACATGTAGTTGACGCGGGAAATGAAGAATTAGATGAAGAACCTGGTGAGGTTGATAGTGAAGACTACAATGGGGAACAAACTTTTAGCCTAATGAAGAAGATGATGAGGATGAAGGTGTGAAAACCGTAGCCGCAGAAGAAAAGCTCCTAGGTTTAAGCAGTTTAAAGAGAATCTGATTCCTAAAGCCAACATTTCATTTGGGAATGGAATTTACCAACATGGACCGGTGTAGGGAAGCAATAAGGTATTATGTAGTTTCATGTGCAAGGCCATTGAAGTGGGTGAGGAATAATTCATATATGGTAAGGTGAAAATGTGAAGGAGATAATACACAAAAGGTTCCATGTCCATGGATGCTTATGCTCTCATGTGGGAAAAGGTCCAACTACAAGGATTAAGACATATATTCCAAGGCATACATATGGAAGGAGGCAAAGAACCAAGTATGCCACTTCATCATGGCTGTCTAAGAGGTTTGATGAGGAGTTAAGAGATAATCCCAAGATGAAAGTGACAAATTTCATGAAGATTGTAAGGGAAACATTATGCCATAGATGTAACTGAGGCTAGTTTATAAAGCCAAGAGTTTTGCAAAAATCATAATTCGAGTTTATCCTGCCATTGTGAAGACTGATTTGCAGAGTGAGAATCCTATGTTTAAGAGGATTTATATATGTTTGGAGCACTTAAAAAAGGATTTGTGGAAGGATGTAGACTAGTGGTGGGTTTTGATGGGTGCCATGTTAGGGTTCTCACCCAGGGGCAGGTAAGTCAGGTGGGGTTGATGGAAATAATAAGATGTATCCAATTGCTTTTCCTGTTGTTGAAGTTGAAAACACAGAGGCTTGGAGTTGTTTCTTTGACATATTCTTTCAAGATGTTGGTATTCAAAATGGCAATGAGTTGCACAATAATTTCAAGCTTTCATGCCACATTTGGTTTAGCTTTGAAGCAGAGGTTGTGGGAAGCGGCTAGGGCAACAACATTACATGTATTTGAGGCTGAAATAGGAGGGATGTTGGGTCAGGTATGAGGCAGCATATAAGTGGCTTGAGGGAGCGGCCAGTCGCTCATTGAGTAGATCACACTTTAGTCCAGTCCCCAAAGTGTGATATACTTTTAAACAAATTGTGTGAGTGTTTTGATGCTGCAATTTTAGAAGCAAGCAATAAGCCCATTGTTACTTTATTTATTTATTTATATATATATATATATGGATAGAATTAGAACATACTTGATTCTTAGAACGGCTAGACTTAGAGAGGGTGTGGCCCCATGGGGTTGGTCCAAGAATATTGCTATTGCGAAGAAGAATACAATTGAAAGTGGCCAATGCATAGCTTCATATGCTGGTAGGGGGAAGTATCAAGTTAATAATATGTTGGGAGCTATGTTTGTTGTGGATTTAGAAAGGCATACATGCACCTATAGAAAATGGGACTTAAGTGGAATCCCATGTGCACATGCCTTGGCTGCAATAACAAAGAGTAGAGCAGACCTCCTGGATTTTGTGCATGCAATTTACAAAAGGCCGGCATATGATATGGCTTATGAGGGCTATATATCTCCAATGCCTAGTCAAGCATATTGGAGAAAAACATGGCATTTAGCTATCAAGCCACCTGTTTATCACATCCAACCAAGAAGGCCCAAACCGAGCATAAATAGAGAATATGATGAATTACCAAAAGGGGCAACAAAACTAAGGAGGTATGGCATTGTAATGACATGCCGCAACTGTGGACAAGTAGGTCACAATTTTGCAAGTTTTTCCCAAAATGGATGGGATATATTTTGTTTTTAAATTTTTTTTGTTTACACATTTCATTTGTTGAAAATGGCTATGTTAACATGTGATTTTTTTGTTATTGACAATGAAGGGGCAACCAAGAGGTGCTAGAGCAAGAGATGGCAGGAGGGGAAGAGGTGCAAGGGGAAAGAGAAGCTGTGAGGGGAAAAGGAGCTGCAACTGGTAATGGAGGTGTTGATACTGCTAGTGCCAATGCAAGTGGAACAATAACTGCAAAGTGGAACGGTTGGTGTCAGGGGCAGAGGTGTTGTGAGTGAATAACAACAAACTTCAGGCTGCACCAAAGTTTAATGTAAGTGCTTGGATTAAACCTTGATGTTTTGAATCAATAATTGCATTATTGTGGTGTTTTTTGAAGGCTTAAGGGAGCTATGCTTGCAACAGGTGAGAAGAGGAACCCATGTCCCCCAAGTCATAAGGAAGACCAATTTATTTGTTGGTTCACAACCTGCCCAAGGTTCAAGTTCCCAACCTATGAAAGCTTCAAGTTCACAAGCTCTTTCACAACCTGCCTAAAGTTCACAAGCTCCTCAAGGTTCAAGTTCACAACCACAAACAATGGTAATTTCTCCAAAAAAACCTAGGTTCAAATCTCCAGCAAAACAAATAAGGCCATGGAGAGTTTAGTCAGATATTTGAAGTGAATGGTTGAAGAGTTGTGATGTTTATTTTGGTTTTGTGAATAATTTTGGTTTGCAACTCTTTAAGGGGTATATTTTGAACTAATTTTGTACAAGCTAATATGCAAAGTGTTAATGATGAAGAAATATTTTTTGAACTGAATTTGGACAAGCTTTGATGGCGAAGCTATATGTTATGGATGTGTACGTTTAAGGGATTTGGACAAGACTTTTAAGGGATGTGCATGTGTATTTTTGAAGTGCTATTAATGTAATGTATTGTGAATCCAAATGTTGTATTTTGGCGTACTTTGAAATGCAGCTCATATATTTGGTGTGACAGTTACTATTTCAATTGTCAAAATAAGAGCTTGCATTTTCATTCACCAAAACAACTCATACATTGATTACATTAGTCACACTCTTTCTTACCCTTAGAAAAGGCCAATCACCTACCCCTTTATAACCATTACAAATTGTCAATCACCTATCCCTTTCAAAACATTACAAATTGCCAATCACTCATCCTTTTCTAACAATTACAAAACCCAAACACCCATGCCTTTCTAACCATTACAAAATTCCAATTACCCATCCCTTTCTAACCCTTACAAAATGGCAAGCACCCATCCCTTTATAACCCTTACAAAATGTCAACTACCCATCCCTTTCTACCACTGCCCATTGGTGCCTTTATCTTCATTCAAAATCACCCACATAATAACCCCAAACATGCATAATGACACCTGTTTCAAACTTGTTAATTCTCCTCAGCAGTCCTGGAATTATTTGCTTAGATCTATTGCACGTAACAAGGTCATCACACTCCCATATTTGACAACGATTTTGCAAAGACAAAGTTTTAAAACTTGGAAACTCAAAACTACAAATTTGATACACAAACTTCAAAATTCAACTCACCCGCTCACAAACATAAAATCTTTGTCCTGGATGTGAAGAGGTCCAAGAAGTTTGAATTTTTGCAACCTTCCCACGGTAGCAGGACTCATGACGGTACCATCCATGAACTGTCGTCTTCGAACTTCGAACTCCCTTTGTGTGACCTATCCTGTGAGCGTCCAGTGTAACTTTGTCCTCATCTCTCTCTCTCTCTCTCTCTCTCTCTCTCTCTCTCCAGATAGATGGAAATCGCCATAAACAAATGGAGGACCAACCTTGAAGGGCAAAATGAGAAGTGAGGTTCACCTGGATAATTCAATCCACGACGAATTACCAAAATAACTCACAAAAGAGAGTCAATGTCGAGTCAAATGGACGAATTAATGGATGAAATGTGAGACTTTTGACGGTGGGGGGAGCATTGATAATAAAATTTAATTCAAGCCCTTAATTCACTGAAAAAGAAGGTCAGGGGTAAATTGATAGTTATGTACAAATTTAGGGGGCATTCAGCAATTTACCCACTCGGTAATATGGGTACTAACATCAATATACCAGTAATACATAATTGAAATTCACCATATTTACTTATATTACAACCACAGCAACAATATGAGATTGAAAAGACCAAAACCATGAGATTTCTTAGTTAAGGCGCTAAAGCTAATTTACAACCTTACAAAGCTCTTTTAGATTATGGATAAACCTATCAATATAACCGCTCATAAACCCTGGCTCTGATAGTATCCCTCTCCATTTCGCAAGGTTCTTCAGAGAAACACCCAACTCATTTTCCTTGTCCATCACAGTCGTAATGGTTTTGCTCAAGCTCTCCTTTGAAAACCATCCGTTTCTTCTCTCTACCTCCACAGCAACTTTGAGCTCTTTCACTAGTATCTTCGTGTTCATGATCTGGTCACACATGTTTGGAACCAGCACAATCTGCTTGTCACTCAACAAACACTTTTACATGGATCTAAACCCACAATGGCTCACAAAGCACCCCAACTGATGGGTAGTTCAAAATGGCTGTATGGCTGCACCCAACCCGCAAACACCACCCCTCTCCCTTTTACTCTCTCTTCAAATTCATCTAGCAATGCCTCTTCAATTGTAGCACGGCTTGCAGGTGGTTTGAGAACCTTAAAAAAAGGCAACCCAGTTAGCTCAAACCCCAGCACAAGCTCTTAGAATTTGTCCTTCTCAAGGATCAAGGCTGACTCCCAAATGCACAAAACACCATTGGCCTTGCTTCCTCAAACCCACCAAGCCACTTAGCCCACATGTCTTCTAAAGGTGGGCTATTTTTTGTTCAAGTCTTCCAACCCATAAATTGGTCCAGATAAAAGCATAGGCTTTTTGTGTTGTACGCTGAGGTAATCGCAAAAATGACCTTTGATTTCTCTACACATTCTTATGCAAAACGCGTCACTTTCTGTGATGGTGTTTGTGAACCTTTGGTAAAGTGTGAGCCCACCCAATCCAAATGGCTTCCATAACACTAGCATGGACCGAATTTCACAACCAGGAAGCAGCACCACATTTTGTGATTAGTATCCAGGAGGTAGGTCGCGTAGTTGTTATTCAAAAAAATACCAGTAAGGCTAGGGCTATAATTTCGCTCAGGACATAACAGAGAACGCATGTATAGCTGCAGCTGTAGTGATGTAGTAAATAGAGTTGATCATAATCCCAAGTTTCCTTGTGATTTCTAGTACCCAATGAACAAAGTAGTAGAAATCATGTTGGTCTTATGGTCAAGGACGCTAGCTTTTAGGATTGCTTGGATTTGGTCATGGTTTTGATCCACATCAACACAGAACAAATGGATCAAAGGTGTTGGGACCTTAGAGGCAAACTCAACGCCCTCAGAGAGGCCTTTAATGTGAGGGATAATGATGGGACAAAACGTGATTAGGTCTAGGTGGATATTGAGATGTTGTAGCTTGAATTTGAGCTTTTTTGGGCTTCAAGAAAGAGATTCTATGCCCTCTAGCAACCAACTCATTAGAGAGGTGGATGAAAGGAATCATGTGTCCCATTGAAAAGAATGGGAACATGGCTATGTGAAAATTATTTGAGCGCTCAACTTTATTGCGCTCCATCATGTAGTTAACTTCTATTATAGCTCTCTCAGCCTCCTCTTGTAGTCTCTTTTGCTATGATGGGAGGGCAAAGCTGATGGTGATTGCTGGTGGCTGGACAAAACCTTCATTGGGATTTCTTAAACTCAATTGTGATGGTGCTTGGAATGCCAATCGTATGGTGGGAGTAGGGGTTGGGTGTTGAGGGATGACTCTGGGTGCTTTCGTCTAGCTGGCGAGGTTGGTGGGCAGCGGTGTCTAAATGCTCCGGGAGCTGAAGTTGAGGTAGTTAGAATGGGCTTGGAAGCTGAAATTGATTATAGCGCACAACAGATAGTTGTTGAATCAGATTCTAAGCTGCTCGTGGATGTGCTACAAAGCTATACTAGCATTAATGTGATCTTGGATGGCATAGTGCACGACATTTGTGTGTTGAGGCAACAACTAGACTCTGTGATATTTTCCTATATGCCAAGAAAGTGTAATAAAATAGCTCATGCGGTTGTGGCATTTGCTTCTAGACTTTCTAGTTCCTGTGTGTGGGAGACGTTGCGTCCCTTTTGGTTATAGTATAATTACAACTTTAGGTGAGGCCTAGTGTGGAGCAAATATTTTCGTCTCCAATCACAAGACGCCACGTGGATAAGAAGAATATTCCCTAGGTTAATTAATTGAGCCCATTTATTTGGTCAATTAATTAATAGTAAAAATTGGGATAATATCTGAATTATGAGATATTATCTTTATTTAATAAGATCATTCCACTAATTTAGATATTATCCTAATAAGGAGATATTATCATCATCAAATTAGGAGATTTGATCTCAATCAAATCCCTAATGGACTCAATCTCTACAACTTGGGGAAAGGAATAAACTCCTTCCCAAATAAGAGTTTTATTCTTTGCAAAACCCTAGCCTCTGAGGCTCCTATAAATAAATGGCTTCATTCATCATTCAAGGTACTTCTAAACCTAATTCCAAAACCCGAGAAAATACTTGAAACTCTCAATTCTCTCTCTCTCCCCTAGCTACCGTGACACCAATACTATCTCCGGCCACACCACTCTCCTCACTCCATATTTCATATACATGGCTCTGACCACCCCACACAATACTCTGGCCGTTCGGTTCACACCATTCATACATCTCCGTTCCCTTTTTAGCTATTGTTTCTCATACATTCAATCAAAATAACTTAGGCATCGGAGGGCCGTTGGCCAACATCACCCGGGTGTGGTCTATTTACTCCGGTCTTTTCTAAAGGAAGGGAGGAAGAGAGAGAAGGAAGATCAAAGGTTGAAGAATCCCTAAGCGAATATTCTCTAACGAGGATTTTTGCACAAACACGTTGGACATCAAAGGTTTTATTTTTTGGACAAAAATTTGCAAGACTTATTCTCTTGCACGAGGTAAAGTATAATAAGTGATGTGGTGAGAGGTGGTATATAGAGTGGGCAAGAGGTAAAGATAGTTAATATTCTCTTGAGAAAGAAAAATGGTTGTTTGGGGGATGAGAAAAAGATAGGGGATGATGCCCAAAAAATATTTTAAATCTAGAGATCTTTGATCACAGAAGCGGTTGAGGAGAAATGTTTTGAGACTTTCCATTTCTTGAAGATTATTTCATGTGAGGAGTATGTCATCAATATAGATAAGGAGTGTAGTGAATGAAGTACCTTGAGCCTTGGTGAAAAGGGAATAATCAGCTTTTGATTGGTATCTGAAAAAGTGGAGAACTAGTTTCTGGATGTTTGTTTGAGTCTATAAAGAGATTTATTGAGCTAACACACAATGTTCTCCCCTGTCCGCAAAGACCAGATGGAGGCTCCATGTACACCTTTTCATGCAAATCACCGTGAAGGAAGGCATTCTGGACGTCTAATTGGTGAATGAACCAATTACGGGTAGCGGCCACCGTAAACAAACAACAGAGAGTAGTGAGTTTGGCAATAGGAGAGAAAGTCTCAAGATAATCAACACCTTCAACCTGAGTGCATCCCTTAGCAACAAGACGAGCTTTGTAATGCTCAATGGCGCCATCAGACTTGTATTTGATTTTGTAAACCCATTTGCATTTGATTGGTTTATGACCAGTAGGGAGTGGAACCATACTCCATATATTATTGTGTTGCAAGGCCTTTAATTCTGCATTCATGGCTTGTTTCCAATTTGAATCAAGGATAGCCTAAGTATATAACGAAGGTGCTATGTGACCTGTAATGTTAGCTAGAAAAGCACAATGGGTAGAAGATAACCAGGAGTAAGAAAGAAAATTTGAGAGAGGATATCGAGTATATGATGCAAAACTAGGCGCCAGGGCAGAGTGATTGACTTGGTTAGACATGTGGTAGTATTGATGCCAAGTCGGAGGTTGCTAAGGACTAAGAGACTATTGTGAAGGAATGATGAGTTATGTGGGAGGATTTGACTCGGGGATTAATAAAGGAGAATCTGGAGGTGTGGGGTCGGCTAGAAAAGGAAGTGAATAGGAGTCAGAGGGTGCGGAAGAAGTGGGTTGAGGGGACACGGGTCGGGTAGGGTTAGTGGGGCCGTTGGAGTTATTAGCGAGTGCATGGGAGAAGCGAGCCTAAGTATGTTAGCTATTGGGACATTTAGGAGATGACAACTCGGCGTGTTGGGGCTGGAGGGATGGGGTGTTAGTGGAAAAAGGGTCTGATGGGGGTCCGCTATCAGGTAAGTCAGGAATAAATGGGGGCAAAACAAAAGTTGGATCAGATGGGGTCGAAATATGAGAAAAAGGAAAGGTAGTTTCACAAAATTTTATATCACGCTGACAAAAAATTTGTGAGTTTCCAAATCATAAAGCTTGTAACCTTTGTGACCAGTGGGGTATCCAACAAAAACACAACGTTTGGCAAAAGGGTCAAACTTATGGATATGATGAACAACAGTTGCATAACATAAACAAGCAAAAACTCTCAAGTGATTAAGCGATGGTGGATGATTGTACAACAATTCAAAGGGTGATTTAGTGGATAACAGTGGTGATGAAGTCGATTAATAAGGTAGACAGCAATCAAGACACAATCACCCTAGAAAGTAAGGGGTAAATGGGATTGGAAACGTAATGCTTGTGCTACAATGAGAATATGGCGATTCTTGCGTTCGACAACCCCATTTTGTTGTAGAGTGTAAACATAAGTGTGTTGATACTCAAAGCCATTAGTTTGAAAAACATCCTTTATGGACAGAAATTTGACCCATTGTCCACCTGGATGGCTTTAATGTTCGCATGAAATTAAGTATGAACAAAAGCAACAAAAGATTTTAAAAGGTGCTGAGTTTCAGATTTATGTTGCATAAAAAAAAAATCCACGTGCATCTAGTAAAATCATCACAATAGTGAGAAAGAAACATGCCCCTATATGTGTGAGAACTTTGTGAGGACCCAAAATATTGCAATGTATCAAATCAAATGCAACATTAGTTGATATTGAACTTAAAAGGAATATAAGTCTTGTTTGTTTAGCCATGGGACAAACACAACAATTATTATCAAAAGAGATAGTACTGGAAGACAATAATGGAGAAACTAGTTAAAAACGAGAAAGCGACGGATGACCAAGTCGTATATGCCACAAATTTGAGGGATGAGAAACTAGTTTAAGACAAGAAGCGACGGATGACCAAGTCGCATATGCCAGAAATTTGAGGGATGAGAAACTTGATAGGAGACAAACGTCTTTTAGAATGGAGACATGTAATAGAGACCACCACATTGTTTACCCATACCAATCCTCTTCCCTGTAACCAAGTCCTGCAAGACACAAAAAGTGGGAAACAAAATGGCACAACAATTTAGGGAGTCGGTGACTTTGCTAACAGAAAGTGGGAAACCCATATAGTACATTTTGCTAAGTGGCTCGCAAATTAGAGAACTGGTTTTGGGCTAGATATTGGGTTGTCTGTTGGGTCCAATTATGAGAATTGGAATGTTGGGTTGTGACATTGAAGCTTGGTGGATGGCTATAGGTGATTCTACTGCATAGGTAGAAGGAAAAGAAGCACGCGTGTTGGTAGTAGGGAATGAAGCACGCTGATTTCCTTCTTGAGACCCACGGTGCTGCCTGGTTTCTGACTTTGTTGACTGCCTTGGGTTCCTATGTTGCGAGAACCCATGTCCCATTCTTAAATTTGCATCTTTCCTCAATATGAGCATTCCTATTAGAATATGTGCAATGGAATTTTAAGGTTCGATAATTTTCAATTGTATGTCCTCCTCTCTCGCAATGTTCACAGTGCTTATTAGTGGAATCATTTGAAAAACCTTTTGGTCGACTCTGCATTGCAGCAGCAATGGGGAAGTTCTCGGTTGATCCCAACGTAATTTGTTGTTGTGTTTCGTCTTGAATGACGAATGAGTAAGCTTGACGGACATTAGGCAACGGTGACATCATGAGAATGTTGTTGCGAACACCAATGTAGGTGTCGTTAAGACCCATGAGAAAATGCATCATACGATCTTTCTTCTGTTTGTTTGTTGTGTGTTGTCATTCTGGTTGCAAGTCGGAAGCGTTCGATGTGTCTCTAATTCATCCCAAAGGCCTTTGAGTTTTGTGAAATAGATCGAGACTGTCATAGTTCCTTAGGAGAGAGAGGCAATGGACTTCTGAAAATTGATAGATTGTAGGTGCATTCTTTTGTGAGAATTGGTTTTTGAAATCTTCACACACTTGATGAGCAGCCTTGGTGTGGAAAACCTCTTTGGCTAGATCGGGTTCCACGAAGTGAGCAAGCCAGGATAAAATCATCCTGTTGCATTGATTCCAGAGAGCATATTTTGTCGGGTTTTTCTGTTTCTGAGGGCGGCTTGATGGATCCATTGACAAAGCCAATTTTGTTCTTGGCTGTGAGGGCATGAATCATGGATTTACTCCAAGATGGATAATTGGCGCCATTCAATTTTGTTGGTACGAGCATATGACCTGGTGGTCTGAAGAATGAACATAGTATGGATTTGATGTATCCATACCAGAATTGAAGTTGCTATTGCTCGAATTTTTGGAATTGGATTTCTTGTCTTCCAATAGTGTTTGTTCTTCGTCTGACATGGTGGTTGTAGGTTTGCTGTATGGTTTTGAAAAGGTTGGGGAATCAGGCACCAAGACGGCGCTCTGATACCATCATAAAAATAGACAATAGCTTATTGGTGTTGGATGGATTTCCGTAATTGCAATCGTCAATAGTACAAGGCATATATACATGTCCTACAATTAATCAAACTCTATGTCCAAGGCTTAGAAGCCGTGATCCACCTTTGGTGGGATTTGATCTACACTAACTTAGAAAAGTAAATATATTACAATAATAATATTTCTTAATATATTCCTTATTATTTTGAAGTTGAAGAATCAATAAGAGACTTGAATTGTGGGAAGGTTGTATATAGTGGAGAGAGAAACGGGGATATGATTTGACATTCAATTTTAAAATAGAATTTCAAAGTTTTGCAACTTATGCTCTTTCACCAAAACCATTGCCCAAACAAGTAGCATTGAAGTGGTGTGAAATCTTGTATTTTTTATTATATAAAAAATAACAATATATTTTCTATGTGTAAGTAGTATTTCTAGTTTGATATTGATTACAATAGTTATATGTTTTTGTTAGAGGGGTCTTTTATTATAGGTGTACATGTGATGATGCTATGATAATATGATGGTCTTGAGAGCGTTGAGTATCTTTGTGTTACTTTTCACAATTCAAAAATGTTTTTGTTTTCACATTGGATGAAGATGACACTTATGATGATAATCTCCACTAAGGTCTATCTTATTCTGACTTCTAGAAATAGCGTGACCAATGGTAAAAGATCTAAGGTTGGATTATGATAAAGAAATGATAAAGAAACATAAAAGAATACAATATCTTTAGCTTCTCTAAATGGAATGTTGGTTTGTTTTTATCCCATTTCTCACCTTCAGAGCTTGAAGGCCTTGTAATATCGACTTGACAATATAGGGTTTGATGTTGCCCTCTCAAATTCATCAAATCTGTTGAAGGCATCTTTCAAATTGACAAATAGGCTTTCGAATTCTCCCTTTAGAAATAAAGGAAAGTTTTAGTTCGTAACATTTAGTTATATCAATTGTTTGTTAATAATTTTGTAAATGTTTGTGTTTTCAAACCTGCAACAACTTGTAATACTTTGTATATATTGAATGCTGAGATGCGCATTGAGAGTAGTTCAAATCTGATGCATTGAGGAAGAAATACAAAACATGAGTCACATAAATTTTTTAAGCATGATTCTCCAATGCTGCTCATTGTTATTAGTGTAGTGGCTTCGATGTTGAAAAATACCCAAAGTTTGAATATCTGTTAAGCATGCTTTTTTCCCTACTGTATTTACATGCTTTTTTCCCCTACTTTATACGTGTCTCAAAGTTTATATGCAGTATACGAAATATATGTTGTTAACTTGTGATTTAGCACGACCCTTAAATGGTATATGGACAATCATACATTACACAGATTTAGAGTGGTTCACCCATAAATAAGGCTACATCCACTGTAGAACTTGGTATTTTATTATGGAAGAGTATTACAATAAATGTAGAGAAGAGAGGCTTGAGAACCTAAATCCAGGAGAGAGGAGAGCCTATTGGAGCTCTCTTGATATGCCCATGAAGAGGAGAAATGGGTCTGTCTTCCTTTGCTGGGAGTAGGGGTCATCATTAGGCCTGTGAGCCCATGGACCAATGGGGGCCAGTTTGGCCCATCGAGAAAAAGCCTGGCCAGGCCAGTTACGGGCCATGGGTCGGCCCAACCCGTTGTTGATTGGGCCGAGCTTGGGCTTGTGTGTCTAAAGCCAGGCCCAACCCATAGACCGGGCCTGTTTGAGCTCAAGAAAGCCCGACTAGGCCCGCCCATAAAAGCTCGGCCCACGGGCTCACATACATATAAATAAATATATATATATAAAACCCAAGTTAAATGAAAGATTTAGAAAATCATTATCTATTGTCATCATAAGAACTACAAAAAAAAAAAATATTGAAGTATGGGATAAAATATGATTTTATTAATATGACAGTTGTATAACTATATCTTCATATTTATGGAAAAAAAAAAAGAACTATGAAGTTATGAACAAAGAAAAAAATGGAGACGTAAACACAGACAAATGTAAATAGAGAACTATGAAAGAAAGGGAAACATAAAAACACACGAAAACATAGAGAGAAAAAAAAATAAAGAATTGACAACAAAATCCATATAAAAAGACTAAATAAATTAGGCCCGTTTGGCCGGACAGGAACCGATGGGCTTTTTCAAGCCCAACCCATGAGCCGAACTTATGCTTTGAATTTTCTAAAACAGCCAAGTCAGGCCCAGCCCAAGCCCATTAAATTTGGACAGGGCTAGCCTGGCCTGGCCCATTGACGAAGCCTAGCTAGGAGGTGGTCTCTTCCTTTTGTAGTGAAAGGTAAGGCAAGTTACCTTGCCTCCATGCTAGGCGTGGGGAACCATTCTGAAGGGGTAGCACGTGCAACTAGCTAGGAGAAGGCACGTGCTTTCCCTCTTGGTACTTGTGGCTTGTGGGGGATCAACATGAGTGATCTACTTGTTTGGGCATGTGAGGCCAGCTTGGTGATGACCAGTTATGGTATTAAAATATGTTGTTCAAATTTTTTGTACAATTAATAATCAACAAAGTTTTCTGTACACGTGTCCCATAATCTCCTTAAGTGTACGCTTTATCCATATATTTTGTGTTGGGACATTAAAAGTAGGGGTCATCATTAGGCCCGCGAGCCCATGGGCCGATGAGGGCCCGCGCCCATTGAGAAAAGCACAACTCGGCCCGTTAATGAGTGGGTCAGGCTTGGACTTGAGTGTCTAAAGCTCGGCCAGGCCCTTTGCGCCCAAGAAAGCCCAACCCCGGCCCACCATAAAAGCCCGGCCCGCAGGCCCACATACATATAAATAAATATATAAAAAGCCAAGTTAAATGAAAGATTTAGAATATCATTATCTATTATCATTGTAAGAACTAAAAAAATGAAGAAGGGGATAAAATATGACTTTATTAATATAGGGTTGTAAAACTATATCTTCATATTTATGGAAAAAAAAAACTAAGTTATGAACAAAGAAAAAAATAGAGACGTAAACATATAGACAAATGTAAATATAGAACTATGGAAAAAAGAGAAACATAGAAACACAGCAAAACATAGAAAAAAAAGGAATTGACAAAAAAATCCATATTTTAAAAAAAAAGACAAAATAAAGTAGGTCCATTTCGGCCCGCCCGGCTCGATGGGCTTTCTCAAGCCTAGACCATGGGTTGAGCTTGAGCTTTGAATTTTCTAAAGCAATTCAGCCCGGAATGTCCCATTATTTTGTCTCTCCTCTTTAAAGCCGAACCCAGGGCCGGCCCAACTCATTGACAAGGCCTAGTTAAAAGTAAGCAAAATGCTAGATATTAAATTCTAATTTTTTCTTATTTTTGGAACATTTTTCTTCTCAAGTCAACTGAAGCTCAAGTTGAAATGAAGAGGAGAAGGGGCAAGAAACAATGAAGCTCCAATAAATATAGAAAATCCCTATATTTTATTGGCAGCTTCCATTAGATAGATGTTGGATACATCTGTCTCAAGAGAAGGACATTGCATCTATAGAGTTCCTGTCTATCTACGATGCAAAAGCAAAATGTCTACACGCCTTTAGTAATATCTATAGGCCCACTCCATCATGGCAACAGAGACTTAAAACTGATGGAAGAACTCAAAAGGAGCTACCTGAAAAAGTTCCTGCATAGGGTCGACATACCCTTGGAGGTCTACATTAAGAAGATAAAAGATCAAGAAAAAAAGTTGCGTGCTTGCTATGCTGATGTCATTGAGTTCGGCAGCGAGGACTTCGTACAAATCATGATGGTTGATGCCACCTTCGTGATAGAGATTTTGTTGAAGTTATGTGGTCACCGTTTCAACACATTTGGAATGGAAGGCCATGATAGAATCTCCAGCAATTAAGTCTCGGATAATAAATTATATTATGCCAGACATGCTCAAGTTGGAAAATCAAGTACCATTTTGCATCCTTGAGGATCTTTTTGAACTATGTAGAACTGCAGCCGCTGCCAACAGTAACAGTACTTATGTCATTCCTTCAATGATGGACCTCACCTTTGAGTTCGTTTATATGACATTTGGTTGGACGAATGTGGGGATGCTAGGTTCTTCAAGTTTGAAAGTAGAACACTTTATTGTGTTTCTAAGACTATTTTATATCCCCAAGGACTCACATATTATTAATATAGGAGGGGAAGTGAAAGCTGTAAGTGCACCGAGCATCACCAAACTACATATGGCTAGAGTGAAAATTGTGTGGGGATCAAGCACAAGCTTATCTGCATACGATTCGTGGACGGAATTCTAGAAATTCCAAGATTATTGATTCACAACGGTAGTGAGCTTTTGTTTAGAAATATTGTTGCCTTTGAGCAATGTCATGGCTGCTCTTCTTACACAAACAATTATCTTTCCATCTTGGATGATTTTGTGAACGTACTGACGGATGTGGAGTTGCTTGTTAAGAAAGGAATTTTTATAAATACGCTAGGCGACCACAATGAGGTGTCTACTCTGACTTCTATTTTGGAAGTGTTTGTGAGGAGTTGCACCGCTACTTGAAAAGCCCATGTATCAAATGGAAATCCACTTGGAAGACACATTTTTTCAATTCCCCTTGGGCAACAAAGGAGATGATAACATTTATTATCATTTTGATGTTGACTATCATCCAAACGGTCTACTCAATCATTAAATAGTTAGTTTAAATAATAATATCCATAAATATTCTTTAATGATATTCAAAAATATAATATTATTAATTTAATATCCAATTGAATTTGCATGCATGAAAGATTATGGAATTGGAGCTACCCTTTCATCCATCCAATGGAAATTGTTCCCTAGGCAAGCCAATAAAGCAGCTCATGATCAATCTGAAAGGAGGCTTTCATGTAGAGGCCATCATCTGGCCCGCGAGTTTATGGGCCGATAGGGGCTCGTCTGGCCCATCGAGAAAAGCTCGGCTCTGTTTGTTATGGGCCATGGGTCAGCCCGGACCATTATTCAATGGGTTAAACTTGGACTTGAGCTTAGGTGTTTAAAGCCCAATCTAGCCCATAAGCCCAACCCATTTGAGCCCATAAAGGCCCGGCCCAACTCGGCCATAAAAGCCCTGACCACAAGGCCACATAAATGACTACTATTGCAAACCCAAGCCCAATACCACTATGTTTTTGTTTCGTTGTTAGAGAGACAATACCTGTTGCAAACCAAAGCCCAACTCTTCGGTTTTTTTGCCTTTCCAATCAATATAAAGGGGATTACAAGTTAGAATCTCTCTGGTTTAAACCTAGCCGCATTGCAATTAGTTCGCTATCTTCCTTCTCTCTCCACATCAAGCACTCTCTACAATCAGTCCACATAGCCCTTCTAGGGTCTTTATTGTTCATGCTTCCTTGATGAGAAGGGTAGGAAGAGACACAAGAGAAAGGTATGATAATGTTTTCGATGATTCGAAGTTTGCGATTGAAGCCCGGCCTACGGGCTCACATACATATAAATAAACCCTAAATCATAAAATCCCGGCCTATGGGCTCACATACATATAAATAAATAAATATTTTTAAAAAAAACCCCCAAGTTAAATGAAAGATGGAGAAAATCACTATCTATTATCATTGTAAGAACTACAAAAAAAATGAAGTATGAGATAAAATATGATTTTATTAATATGGCGGTTGTGTAACTATATCTTCATATTTATGGAAAAAAGAAAAGAAAAAGAGAACTATGATGTTATGAACAAAGAAAAAAATTGAGACATAAACATATAGACAAATGTAAATAGAGAACCGTGAAAGAAAGGGAAACATAGAAACACAGCAAAACATAGAGAAAAAAAAAATTAAAGAATTGACAAAAATTCCATATAAAAAAAGACAAAATAAAGTAGACCCATTTCGGTCCAGTCCGACTTGATGGTCTGGACTTGGTCTTTGAATTTTCAAAAAAACCCAACTTAGCCCGATCCAAGCCTATTAAATTTAGGAAGGGATGGCGTAGCCTGGCCCATTGACGAGGCCTAGTTGGGAGGTGGTCTCTTCCTTTTGTAGTGAAAGGTGAGGCAAGTTGTCTTGCCTCCATGCAAGGCATGGGGAACCATTCTGAAGGGGGAGCATGTGCAACTAGCTAGGGGAAGGCATGCGCTTGCCCTCTTGGTACGTGTGGCCTGTGGGGGATCAACATGAGTGGTCCACTTGTTTGGGCATGTGAGACCAGCTGGTGCTCCACACCCAGTAGACTTATAATGGGCCCAAATCGGAGTTGAAACGACACTACTACAAAAAGTGAAAAAGATGACCAGAAAAAAACAACGGTAGAACAAAATGCCATCATTGTGTTTAGAAAGACGACGGTAACAGAAAACCGTCGTGGATAAGTAACTTACAAATGGAGGTCCGCTTGAATATGTTTTAAGCACCCAAATATTAAAAAAAACATTGTCTTATTAAAAACGTTTTCTTCAGAATTAAATTCTGACCCAAAAACAACGACAGCAAGTATGAAGCCACCGACGTAGAAAGTAAAGACGACGATTCAACAAAAAAGCCGCCGTGTTAACTCCTACATAAACACGACCAACTGTTCTTAGTCCGCGTTGTTTAATATTATGGAATCCACGTCGATATATTACCAAACAACGCTGTGTTAAATCAATGTACCATGATGCGAAAGATAAATTTATCGACTTATTATTTGGGAGTGTACTACGACGGTACCTACAACACTACTGTCGTATAGAGTACTAAAGAACCACGACAGCAGAAGAGTACATAACGACATCTAAATTAGAATATCCACGTCATATTTATTACATATCAAGATGTAATAACCACGTCGGTTTGTTCAATTAGCGACGTATTATATTTATTTATCATGTCCTGACATTAAAATTACCGTCGTATTTATTCAATTTATACGTCTGCCTTCTGTAAACCGTTGTCTTAATTTTTATTGCTTTTTAAGATTTTTATTTATTTATTTTGGTAGCCTATGACGGTAGATCAACAAAATGACAAGAATTGAGAAAAATCACGACGGTTTATATAGAAAACTGTCATCACATGAAAATTAAAATGAGATCCCAAGAGGGATGAAATCTTACCATTAAGATCTTTGGATCCTGATCATAAACAAACCACCAAAGTGAGAAAGACAATATTTTAAATACACAAAATCCAAAACGAAACCAGAACTGAATTGACGACAGCAAACTTTGAGAAAGATAATGTTTTGAAAGTTAACGATGTGTGCATTTTAGTGTCTTTGAGATACATCAAAACACATACATCGTTAACATCCAAATTTTTGCCCCCAGAGAGGTGAGAGAGAGCGATGATGCATGTGTGTTTGTGAGAGAGAAAGACGAGCCTCCAGAAGAAGTAGGAACCCTAAATGAAAAACTGAAACTGAAAGAAAGCGTCAAATTTATACAATAAATCTTCAAAAACCCACCACGGTCCTTATATAAATACTTCCATCTAATTGTACAAAATCACGGTGGTTATTTATTTAATAGCCACGTCGGTTTTTGAGTTATAGGGACATTGAAATAAGATTCTCACGTCGTAATTTGCTGACGTCTATTTCTTATACGACCTATAATATTTAGTCATAACCACGTTGGTTTATTCAATTAGCGACGTATAATATTTATTTAGCACGTCCTGAAGTTCAAATTACCCTCGTCTTTATTCAATTTATACATCTGCCTTTCTCCGTAAAATGCCGTCCTAATTTTTATTGCTTTTTAAGTTTTTTTTTTTTTTTGGTAGCCTACGCTCCAACACTTTGCTAATATCTTTCTTAATATCTTCTGAAGTACTCTAAGACATTTCAAACCTTCAGTAAAGAGAAAAGAAAAACAAATTAAAAAACTAAACAAGGAAATAAAGAACCCAAAATGAAATACAAATAAAGAAAAATCAATTTGCATTTCTGCACTTATCTCTTATTTTTATTGCTTCCAAGAAAAATCACAACGGTTTACATAGAAAACAGTCGTCACATGAAAATTAAAATGAGATCCCAAGAGGTATGAAATCTTACCAGTGAGATCTTTGGATCCTGATCATAATCGAACCACCAAAGTGACGTCAGAAGGAGTCATTGAAATGGTTTCTAGTGGAAACTTTAGTTTCTATATAATTGAAATCTAAAATGTATAAGAACCTAAGTGACTCTTCATATTTCAAATGGATAAGAAGCTAAAGTGTCCACATTTGCTTTCATAAAGACAATTTTTTAGAAGTTGATGAGACAGAGCCAAGGGCAAGAAGAAGTTGGAACCCTAATTGAAAACTGAAAGTTAAAGAACGCGTGAAAAAATCATATTTATACAAATTATCTTCAATATCCACGTCGGTTCTATTACACGTAGCTACGTCAAATTGTAATAATAGACGTTGGTTGGTAATAATTGGAGCCGTAAAAATATAAATAACCATGTCATATAAATAATAGACGTGGTAACATGTAATACCACTTCTTCCAAAGTAAACTTTTGTCGTGTATAGCCCAGAGAACCACGTCGTTTTCGGAATACCAAAGAAGTCGTTGATTTTTAATTAACCACGATGGTCTACTAAAACAAGGTATCGTTGAATTTATATAACCACATCGGTTTCCTATAACTAATAGTCGTTGACTCTCAAAATACAACGACGGTTTAGATAAACAACCACCGTCATCACATATAATATCAGGGCATCAAAAGTAAACTTCTTTCGTGTAAAACTTAAATAATAACGTCAGTTTTGGAATTCCAAAAGTCGTTTGGCTTTATTAATAACCACGTCGGTTCCTACTTAGTTTCCGTCATTATAACTACATACTAGGGCTGTATTTATTACAATCGTTGTGTTATTGAACTCTGGGAAAATATATAAACTTTTCGTCACCTGACCTAAAGTTCTACGTCCTCTCTCACCGATAAAATATCTCAGTTCTCAGTTCCCAAAGGCAGCTTCGTAATCATCATCGTCTGAATCTCGTCATCGTCATCGTCTTCGTCCCAAATCATCAAACGTAATAAAATACGCAACTTCTAGGTTATACAAGTCGTATTCCTTCAATTAGGGACGTGGATAATTATCTGCACGTCGGTTTTTGTTTTGATCTTGACATGTAACACTCTTTAGACGTCTGAGTTTTAATAAAACCGTCGTCTAATTTTGTCGAACGTTTCATTTTACGATATATATGTATAGTAATTAGACGTCGGTTTGTAATATTTTTTTACGTTAAATGTTTAACGACATCGGTTATTAGCCGTCGTTGTTTTATATATCAAAAGATGGCGGTTCGATTTCACAACGGTTTGAAAACCTTCTAGACGACGGTGGATTCCCGTCGTCTATTTCAATTTTTGTAGTAGTGCGAAGACGTTTTGATCTACGGAAGTGTAGTGGCACAACTATAAATTTGTAGAATTTCTTTTAGTTAAAAACCCAGCTTGCAAATTAGAGCACGACATTTCTCTCTCACATGAACAGTGGCACCACCATTCCAGCTGATTTTTCTTCGCCATCCTACCACAATTGGAGGCGCAACCTTCACAAAACTTGTTCCCCTCTTCCTCCTCTACAAAACCCATCCAATATCCACCCTTGAAACCTAATAGATAACCAGGAATTTGGATCCAAAGAATCGACATAAAAATTGCCACGTTGCAAGAAACTCAGGCATTGCGCCTGCTATTCCCAACCACCACCTACCACCATTTTTGTCCCAAAACACTCACATCCTTCTCCTTTATCTTCCCTCCAACACCCAATCCATAACCTCGTCCGATTGCTCCAAATCGAAGCCAGGAAATTCCTAGGTTTTTGGTGAGAAAATCGATCCTTGAATGTCATTAACGGCCAAATTGATCTTCGAACAGGTATAAAACTTACTCCCTTGTTGAGCTTGATCGTTTGGTATAAGGCTTGATCCGCTTTAGAGCTTTACGGTTACTAAAAAATTCCTCAAGCCATCACCGTTGTTAGGGCGCGTGGGCCACCTAGAGGTGACCCACTTTGCCCTACAATTCAACCCACGTTGTCCCGAGCACGAAGGTATGTTTGGATTGGTGAGACTTCGTGGGAGTTTCGCCTATTAGGTACTGTTTGATCGGGAACTACCAGGATAATTGGATCGATCCCAAGTCGTGGGCCCACCGGCTGAATTGACCGAATGTAACATCCCGGTCGAAAAAGGAAATAAAATAATTAAATTAAAATGAAATAAATTTGATTGAGAAAATAAATTGAAATAAACATTAAAAATAAAAGGTTTTGCACTAATAAAGGGTTTTGAAGATAATAAATATTTATGAAATTTTAAAAAGGGGCAAAAAGGTCATTTTAAGTTTGGGAAGGAATTTGGGATTTCCGGTTATACCGTTGCATAGAGCACGTCAAAATGAGTCCGTAGACACGTAATGGACTCGAATCGGACATGTAACGAAGAAGTTACAAGCAAAATACACAAGAATGGCAAAATTGTAAATTTCAAAAATCAGATTTAAAAATCTGATTCTCTCTCTCTCCTCACTTCCCTTCTTCTTCGCGTAACTTCCCCCACCCCCCTGGTTTTTTTCTTTTGCTCCAGCCGACACCCCAAACCACCACTAACACCCAGCCACTGACCACCTCCAGCCATCAGACCGGCCAAGGAAGCATCGCCGCCACCTCCGCAGCCCAGCCGTCAGCCGCTGCGAGTTTCACCGGAAAACTGCAGAAAAATGGGCTGGTTTTTGCTCAAACTTCTCACCACTCGTTCTCCCACTTCCGGCCACCGTTTTGGTCGAACCAGGTATGGATTTTGAACCTCTCGAGCTGTTCTTGCTGCTAGTGGTGTTAGTTTTAAGAAATTTCTGCGTTTTGAAACTGAAATAAGCGATAGAAAATCTGCCGGTTTCGGCCTCCAATTCCGGCCACTTCCGGTCACTTTTTGGGGGATGCCCAAGAACAAAAGTGACTCCAAATTAGGTGTATTACCTAGAGTAGGAGTTTGGAGTCAAGATGTTAAGTTTTTCCGGCGAGTGGTTATCGCTTTGGACACCCACGTGCTGCGGCGTGACGGCGTGGGCACTGTAGTATAGAGACATTTTTATTCTAAAATGATCTCCTAGTTGTCACGAGCGCGTAGAATTTTACGGAACTCAATTCGGATAACGTTTGAACCCGAACGGATTTTACATATTGTATGAATTCCGGGTTCGATATGTTAGAACCGTTGGATCGCTTCCAATTTAATATATGTTAATCTAGGCATTCCTAGGATTGTGTAGGATTTAACGGATCATGAATTGGAGCCCCGGATGTTCCGATTCAATAAGTTAAAGTTTGTATTTTTACGATAACCGTCAAAATCGTGCGTTCGTGAGTGATCCGACCGTCCAATTCGGACCAAACTTGAAGGATAGGTTTATTAAACCTTGTGGAACCCTTAGGGATGTTCGGATCGAAAAATGGAGGTCGTGGGGCCCGCAAGCCCCGGTTGACCAAATTTGGAAAGTTTGACCCTCGGTTGACCGTGAGTCTTCTGAGGTAGTTTCACACTTCGAAAAGTATTAGGATAACCTTGTGAGAGAGTCTAGGGTCTCGGTTTGAATATTAGTATTTAAGCGGACGTTTGTCTTCAAGAGTATTTAGTTTTTCTTTATGGAATTCTTGGATATTATTAGATAATGGAAAATATGAAATGGATGAGTATGGGATACTCGATTTGTTGGGTTGTGAAAGTGAGTCTTGGGACTCGGTGATAATTATTGGAAATAAATGGCGTGATTTTGTGATGGAAGTATTACATATGAATGTAATGGTTTATTGAAATTCATTTTATATTTAATGGTTGAATTTAGTATCTTTGTAAGTATTTGTGATATATGTGAGTTTTGACATATCCTAGTATTTTCGAGTTATATATATATATACAATACTCGAGAAAGTGCTATGTTTATTGAATATGGGTGGGGTACTTGGGATGTGGTTGTGGGATTGGAATGTTAGTTAGAGTGCTATTTGCACTACCCTAGATACCCCATGGATATAGAATATGTTTGAGAATTTATTAGCTATATACGAATAAGTATTGTGGGAAAATTGAATTAAGGAAGGGAATATTACTTTATAATATTTATATAAGGATTGAGAACTCCACCATCATACGTACCTCCCCCCTTGGATGATGACACTTGGAAACAATGGGTATGGACATGGGATACTTGGATATGAAAATTTTGGATATGGTCTGGATATGACATAACCCGGGGCATACCTTAACGGGGTGTCGCCTAGACCCTTAATTGGGTAGTCTGCGCGCGTAGGACTGTTTACAGGCGTACGGGTCTTGATTCTTCGTCCGTATGTGCTGGCTGAGAGTTAGTCCCCCAGTTGGACGGCTCGTCCCTAGCCACATAGTCCGTTTGAGGGCTGATAATTGTGAGCTAGTCAACAATCCCCTGTTGGATTGTTTCCCCTGGTACATGATGATGGTGAGAGGTGGGCGTTATTATATTACATATATGTATATATGGTTTTGATTCTGGTTTGAGATTCGTAAGTTCGTACTTTGTGAGTACCCTGCTTATATATGAATGTTTGAGCCCTGGATTGGGAAGTATTGTATGGCAACATACGCCTTTGAATAAGGTATGGTTGCAGGATTGAATGGATATAAATGGAAGGAATTGATGATGTGTTTAATGTACATACGCCTTGGATAGGGTATGGTTACAAAATTGAACTGTTATAAAGGAAGAATTCGAGAATGTGTTCATTGTGTTTTTGTCGAATTTGGAATTGTGATAGATCTGAAATTTATAGTTGGTTATGTTGTAAATGATTGTTTATTTTCGGAGTTGTGACTGTTGAGATGAGAACTACGTGTGGCTTGATCCCTTGTCCAAGGGTACGTAGGCAGCCTGGGGTCTCACCAGGTGCAGCCGCGAGGTATTAATATGTTTAAAAGATTTGATCGATTCTGTGTATGCGATTGGATTCTGAGGTAATTATTGGATTTGAATCCGGTTGAATGATTTATGTGGTGTTGGTGAAGTTATTTGAGGTCATTAATTACATGGGTTATGTATTAATTGATTTGAGAACATTGTGGGTTCCGTTTCGAACTATCTGAAGGCCGGAGGCCTATTATGCGATTTACATGAGACTATATTGTGCATGCTGCCGGTTGGTATTGTTAAATGTGTTTTATGCAGGTTGGAATTTTTGGGAAATGTTCAATTTACAGGGGGACTCTGCGAAAATTTCGGTAGGAAGTCTCGTGCCCTTAATCCTTGTTGGGAAAAGAGGTTATAGTTTCAGTGAGTGGGCCCGACATCGGGTGATGTCGGGAATTTCACAGAATTCGTCTCGAGTTCCAAGGAATTTGGGGCGGGTCCTGTCAATTGGTATCAGAGAGCTTTAGGTTCAATTTCTTGTGGACCCCGCACCTTGTGTGCATCCTTGAGTTGTGAGTAGTGCTGTGAGTCCCATCACAGAATGAGACATCCTTGACGTGGATGACTTCATTGGACGTTTCAAGTGTGTCTTGCAAATTGTTTTCTTTGTTTCTCGAAGAAATCCGACTTCTGGATTTTAAAGTTACTTGAATTAGATTGAAAAATTTCTTGAGGTTTTCTTATGAAAACTTAGGATACACGTTGGAATGAAACGGTTTGGGAGGAATTACAACTTGAGACATTTAATGTCGAAAAATTGGAGAAGGTAAACTGGGCAGAAAAGTAGGAAGAAACAGGGAAATTGTCTCGTGGATATGAATTTAGAGATGAGGGTTTGATTTTGGATAAGGTTAAGATGAGCGAAGTTAAATTATTGAATGAAAAGCGTTAGGTTTGAATTCCTGTGGACTTCGCACCACGTCTTCACCCTCAAGTTTTATGAGTGTGGTTTGCCTCTTGCTTGTAGCCCAAGCCACTAGTACTCTTGTCCACAAACTCCCCAGCCTTGCAGCTCCCCAGTAAAGCTGCTTGAACCTCCTCCATTATGTGCATCGTTATGCAAGTATTGATCTTTGATCTGAAGTTCTCCAGACTCGTGGAACTGTGAAGAAGATAACCTCTTGCTCAGAGGCATCACCCCTTGGTAGCCACAATAACCATGCATAGGCTTTGCATCAAGTTTCTTTGACATTGCCTGATTTTATGTATATTGATTATTACACTGGGAGGTGCCACGTTTGTAGAAACGTTCCTATCCACATTGTCTTATCTCAATATCCTATAGGAGAAAAGCTGAAAGTACTGAAATCTGTTGAGTTGAGAGGGATGATGACTACAATTCGGTAGAGATGATCCTCTGTGGTATTCCTCTTGAAGAATCATATTGGCAATGTCGTCTGTCAATCCTAAATAAAGAAGGAAAACATTAATAAGCCAAAGAGTTTTGAGAAGGTTGGGAAGCAAGAATGGAAGTGTCTAGCTTTGAGAAAAGATTAAGTATTACAACAGCTATCAGAAGATATTTTAGCGGGAGAAGGAGACTTCTCTTTTTCTGTTTATTTAATCAGTTCTTTTGAATTGGCTAACAACATGGTTGCAACTTCTCTCGACTCTAGAGAGTTTTGGATACTAAAGTATTCAAAAGCTATGAGCCATGAGAAGGATTTGGAATAAGTTGTTGGAAATTCCAAATATGTTATATTCTTTTCTTGCAAAGGCCCATGTTCCGTAGCTAATGAAATGAGTGGTGGAGTTGTGATGATAATCTATGTTGGGCCTCAAGAAATCCTTAGACCTTGGAATGTTTTAAATCGAGTAGGCCTTGGATCGTAGCTTCATCATCAATTCCAAAAGTTACAAGTACTAGACCCAGTGAGCTTTTACCTAACCATACAAAGGTTGGCGTTGCAAAGTTCAAATGACACAACACTGAAAGAAGGGTTACACGAATAGCTAGCCCAAATATGTTGGAATTGTAGCCGGCGAGCGGGTATTCTAGGAATTATTTATTGGGAAGATGATGAGGTTATGGAAATGTGGGAAGTTAAGTCCTCATTAGGTCAATTGTGAAGAAGTTACTTGGGAGCCCGAGGCGAGGTGCGGGATCAGGATCCCCATCTCTTCTATTGATCAGTATGTAAATTTCGAGGACGAAATTTTTATAAGGAGGGTAGATTGTAACATCCCGGTCCGAAAAAGGAAATAAAATAATTAAATTAAAAGGAAATAAATTTGATTGAGAAAATAAATTGAAATAAACATTAAAAATAAAAGGTTTTGCACTAATAAAGGGTTTTGAAGATAATAAATATTTATGAAATTTTAAAAAGGGGCAAAAAGGTCATTTTAAGTTTGGGAAGGAATTTGGGATTTCCGGTTATACCGTTGCGTAGAGCACGTCAAAACGAGTCCGTAGACACGTAATGGACTCGAATCGGACTTGTAACGAAGAAGTTACAAGCAAAATACACAAGAATGGCAAAATTGTAAATTTCAAAAATCAGATTTAAAAACCTGATTCTCTCTCTCTCCTCACTTCCCTTCTTCTTCGCGTAACTTCCCCCACCCCCCTGGTTTTTTTCTTTTGCTCCAGCCGACACCCCAAACCACCACTAACACCCAGCCACTCACCACCTCCAGTCATCAGACCGGCCAAGGAAGCATCGCCGCCACCTCCGCAGCCCAGCCGTCAGCCGCCGCGAGTTTGACCGGAAAACCTAGAAAAATGGGCTGGTTTTTGCTCAAACTTCTCACCACTCATTCTCCCACTTCCGGCCACCGTTTTGGTCGAACCAGGTATGGATTTTGAACCTCTCGAGCTGTTCTTGCTGCTAGTGGTGTTAGTTTTAAGAAATTTCTGCGTTTTGAAACTGAAATAAGCGATAGAAAATCTGCCGGTTTCGGCCTCCGATATCGGCCACTTCCGGTCACTTTTTGGGGGATACCCAAGAACAAAAGTGACTCCAAATTAGGTGTATTACCTAGAGTATGAGTTTGGAGTCAAGATGTTAAGTTTTTCCGGCGAGTGGTTATCGCTTTGGACACCCACGTGCTGTCGGCGCGTGCGGCGTGGGCACTGTATCAGAGAGACATTTTTATTCTAAAATGATCTCCTAGTTGTCACGAGCGCGTAGAATTTTACGGAACTCAATTCGGATAATGTTTGAACCCCGAACGGATTTTACATATTGTGTGAATTCTGGGTTCGATATGTTAGAACCGTTGGATCGCTTCCAATTTAATATATGTTAATCTAGGCATTCCTAGGATTGTGTAGGATTTAACGGATCATGAATCGGAGCCTCGGATGTTCCGATTCAATAAGTTAAAGTTTGTATTTTTACGATAAAGTTCAAAATAATCGTGCGATCGTGAGTGATCCGACCGTCCAATTCGGACCAAACTTGAAGGATAGGTTTATTAAACCTTGTGGAACCCTTAGGGATGTTCGGATCGAAAAATGGAGGTCGTGGGGCGCGCGGGCCCGGTTGACCAAATTTGGAAAGTTTGATCCTCGGTTGACCGTGAGTCTTCTGAGGTAGTTTCACACTTCGAAAAGTATTAGGATAACCTTGTGAGAGAGTCTAGGGTCTCGGTTTGAATATTAGTATTTAAGCGGACGTTTGTCTTCAAGAGTATTTAGTTTTTCTTTATGGAATTCTTGGATATTATTAGATAATGGAAAATATGAAATGGATGAGTATGGGATACTCGATTTGTTGGGTTGTGAAAGTGAGTCTTGGGACTCGGTGATAATTATTGGAAATAAATGGCGTGATTTTGCGATGGAAGTATTACATATGAATGTAATGGTTTATTGAAATTCATTTTATATTTAATGATTGAATTTAGTATCTTTGTAAGTATTTGTGATATATGTGAGTTTTGACATATCCTAGTATTTCGAGTTATATATATATATACAATACTCGAGAAAGTGCTATGTTTATTGAATATGGGTGGGGTACTTGGGATGTGGTTGTGGGATTGGAATGTTAGTTAGAGTGCTATTTGCACTACCCTAGATACCCTATGGATATAGAATATGTTTGAGAATTTATTAGCTATACTACGAATAAGTATTGTGGGAAAATTGAATTAAGGAAGGGAATATTACTTTATAATATTTATATAAGGATTGAGAACTCCACCATCATACGTACCTCCCCCCTTGGATGATGATACTTGGAAACAGTGGGTATGGACATGGGATACTTGGATATGGAAATTTTGGATATGGTCTGGATATGACATAACCCGGGGCATACCTTAACGGGTGTCGCTGTAGACCCTTAATTGGGTAGTCTGCGCGCGTAGGACTGTTTCCAGGCGTACGGGTCTTGATTCTTCGTCCGTATGTGCTGGCTGAGAGTTAGTCCCCCAGTTGGACGGCTCGTCCTAGCCACATAGTCCGTTTGAGGGCTGATAATTGTGAGCTAGTCAACAATCCCCTGCGGATTGTTTCCCCCAGTACATGATGTGCAACATCACATGTACCTCCCCTTGGATCCTGATACGTGGAAATTGTGGATATGGTCTGGATATGACGGAACCCGGGGCATCCTTGTCGGGTTGTTGCTGTAGACCCTTAATTGGGTAGTCTGCGTGTGTAGGGCTGTTTTTAGGCGTACGGGTCTTGATTCTTCGTCCGTATGTGCTGGCTGAGAGTTAGTCCCCCAATTGGACGGCTCGTCCCTAGCCACATAGTCCGTTTGAGGGCTGATAATTGTGAGCTAGTCAACAATCCCCTGTTGGATTGTTTCCCCTGGTACATGATGATGGTGAGAGGTGGGCGTTATTATATTACATATATGTATATATGGTTTTGATTCTGGTTTGAGATTCGTAAGTTTGTACTTTGTGAGTACCCTGCTTATATATGAATGTTTGAGCCCTGGATTGGGAAGTGTTGTATGGCAACATACGCCTTTGAATAGGGTATGGTTGCAGGATTGAATGGATATAAATGGAAGGAATTGATGATGTGTTTAATGTACATACGCCTTGGATAGGGTATGGTTACAAAATTGAACTGTTATAAAGGAAGAATTCGAGAATGTGTTCATTGTGTTTTTGTCGAATTTGGAATTGTGATAGATCTGAAATTTATAGTTGGTTATGTTGTAAATGATTGTTTATTTTCGGAGTTGTGACTGTTGAGATGAGAACTACGTGTGGCTTGATCCCTTGTCCAAGGGTACGTAGGCAGCCTGGGGTCTCACCAGGTGCAGCCGCGAGGTATTAATGTGTTTAAAAGATTTGATCGATTTTGTGTATGCGATTGGATTCTGAGGTAATTATTGGATTTGAATCCGGTTGAACGATTTATGTGGTGTTGGTGAAGTTATTTGAGGTCATTAATTACATGGGTTATGTATTAATTGATTTGAGAACATTGTGGGTTCCGTTTCGAACTATCTGAAGGCCGGAGGCCTATTATGCGATTTACATGAGACTATATTGTGCATGCTGCCGGTTGGTATTGTTAAATGTGTTTTATGCAGGTTGGAATTTTTGGGAAATGTTCAATTTACAGGGGAGACTCTGCCGAAATTTCGGTAGGAAGTCTCGTGCCCTTAATCCTTGTTGGGAAAAGAGGTTATAGTTTCAGTGAGTGGGCCCGACATCGGGCTATGTCGGGAATTCCACAGAATTCGTCTCGAGTTCCAAGGAATTTGGGGCGGGTCCTGTCACCGAATGTCTTCCGAGACCGTCTTGGCCATTGGAGACTCTTTGTAAGACACTCGGACCTATCTTTTAGGGTTTCACACACTTAGGGTTTCGAGAAAGCTAAAATTCACTTTTGAGTTCGATTTTGGAGTTATTGCTTTACTAATAGTTGTATCCTTTCAAATAGGTTCACAGATGCCATGTACCGCTCCAGACGCACCAAATTAGGGTTGAGTGCGCTTGGACCCACAGTGAGTGGACATTTGTTTTATAAATGGTTTTAATGGTTTGAGGATTTTATTGAATGTTTATGAATGATTTATGGTTTTTATTATTCAAGCATATTGTTATGATTTAGTTTTCGGTTTTGGTTTCAAATGATTTTAAATACTCATGCATGTTGTTAAATAATGTTAGCTTGGGAATTTGAGAATGGTTTAAAGATTGGATTTGAGAAAGGGTCTTAGAGAGTGGTTTTATGGGAATGGTTTTATAACATGTTCAGGAAACGTTTTCAAACCCACCATAGGTACCCTAGTTATTGCCTTAGGTAATATTGTTGCCTTTCAGAATATTGGTTTCCTTCAGATGTTATGATGTCCACGGACATCTCGGTTGCCTTCGGAAATTATAATATTTTCGGATGACTTGGTTGCCTTCGGATGAGTCTATGAGCGTATGACATTAGCCCACGAGTATTTGGGACGACCGAACCTCGTGGTGCTAGGATTTGCGTCTCAAGTTGACCACTTGTCCCTGAGTTCTACTAGGTTTTGTGTCTCAGGCTGACCATGTGCCCCTTGAGTTCTACTAGGAGTTGCGTCTCAGGCTGACCACTTGTCCTTGAGTTCTGCTAGGATGTATCGCACATGTGAAGTGGACTGTTCCACATGTGTAGTACTTGGAATTGACAGATTTTCTATAGGGTACACCTAGGTTGAGAGTATTTTCAGTTTTGAGATGTTTTTATGGAATTTAATAATTTTTGTCCACTCACATTTTTACTATTTTGCTCCCCTCTGGGCAGTTGATGAGTACCCAACAGAACTTGAGGGCATCTATTCTTCTGCTACTCTTCCAATTTTCCTCGTGTAGGATTTCCTCTTGTTGCTGTTGTAGTTTCTCTTTGTTGTAAACTTAACTTGACTAGATATGCTCTGATACAACCCTGAATTGTTGCAAGGCCTGTGGCCATCCAGATTACTTGTTTTTGGTAAGTGAACTTGTCTTGTGCATGCTGAACGTTTGGTTTTTAAACTATGCTTCCACATGTGTTGTTGTTAGGATGAGCCTTTTTCAGGGGAGACTCGGCCAGTTTTCTAGTAGGAGTCTAACCCTAAGGCGGTTTTAAATTGTTTTTGATTTAAAGAAGGGTAAGTTGGTAATGTGGGGCCGGTATCTGCTAGTTTTTGAATACGTTGCAACGATATTGAACTTGAATTCGAATTCATAACCCAATCAATACCCTCACTTGAGGCAATTAGATCATTTTCATTTCATGAAAATTGAGTATAGACATTGAGCTTTAGGCTCCTTAACTTCTTAGAGATTTTCTTTCAATAATTTATATAATGTATGACATTTTACATCTCTAAGAATTTATTCCTATGTATTCTTCAAAAGATCACTTCTCGCAATATGCTTAACTTCATAATCTTTTTAGATTTTCATATAAATGCAAGTCTCCATAAATATGCAGTGAACATGCTTCGTAAGAAGAAACATGGCTGCATCTACATAATATACTAGGAGAATATACATTTTTCCATATCAAGTGATTTTATTTCACTTCATCACAAACACTTATTTGTAACCTATATAATTTCATATCTTTTGGTGTATGAACTCTAGGTCCGTTTCTTTCATGTTTTCCAAAAATATTCAATTTTACTGGACTGCCTCTTCCAATTTGGCCAATCTTTCTTTACATTATCGACAATCATAATAAAAAGATTGCCAGAGTAGTTATCCTCAACTTCACCATGCAAGGCAAAATGAGACGGATGAACTAGTAAAAAGATTGCCAGAGTAGTTATCCTCAACTTCACCATCAATGAGGTTAGCTTATAACTCTCATCTTATTGAGTTTAAATATCAATTGTGTATAGATTATAATTCACTGGTATATCACTGTGTATATTTGCCAAATTACAGCAAATCAATGGAATTAGCTAGCCGTTAAGATTTCTTGTTACTGTTTTTCACTATATATATGTGTCCCTAGTGATGTATTGTTGCTAGTTTTCTTGTTACCGTTTTGTTTTTTTCCTTCTTATTTTTTTCTCCTTATTGGTAGTCTACAAATCTTGTTTTTCATTTGAATTTATCTTCTTGTATATAATTATTCTTTGTTTGGTCTAAGGTAAGAACATTTATCAATCAATGTGACATGTATGGATTCTTCAGATAGTCAATTAATATATATTTATATCCTCTTTTGTTTCTTCTATAATCGTATCTTTCTCCAATAAAGCTTCTCTATTTCTTATTCTCATCTATGTCAGTTTCAAGAACATTATGAAAAATACCACAAAGTTATTATTGGATTTTGGATGTTCCGGTATGAAGATGACTAAACAACCAAATTAGTTATGTTTGTTTCTGCAGTGCCTATCCATCACCGTAATATGAGGCAGCTAAATAAATGAGATATTGCGTGTAGGGCAGCCTTGTCTTTGTCACATATATGTATTGCACAATGAAATTTTATTTATCTGATATATATATGCATAATCATCAATACCATATTATACCTGACTAAAATAATTATGAACTCTGGAAAACTTACTATTCTTTTGCTGAATTCAATCCCAGCCACCACAAAAGGTGCAACTCCAGGAGCCCATGCACTAAAAACCTAAAAAGAACAAAAAAAGAAATTGTTTGGATAAGGAGAAAAAATTGTTTGGATTTTTTTTTTTTGGTTGTTTGGATTTTTATTAAGAGGTATCAAAACTTTCGTTGTTTGTTTTTCATTGCCCACTCAAAAATATCAGCAAAAAAGCATCGCACCAGCCGGAATCGTAGACGTCCTTGACCTCACCATCAAACGTAAGACTTTTTAGTTCTGCATGTTTCCTTGACCCATCAAGCCCCATTAGAAGTGTACTTGGATTTACTTTCCCTGAAACTCTTACTGTTCCTTGCTCTGCATCCATATCAATTTTATAGACACCTAAATATTGGCGAGTCCTTACTTAGTTAGGATTTTGGTTCCTTACTATGTTAGGATTTTAGTTACTTACCTATTTGTCTAGTCCAATTATAATTAAGATTTATTTTCTATTGTAATTTAGATTTATTTCCTATTTTATTTAGGGTTGTACTTCTCTATAAATACCTCCATATTGGAGAAGAATAAAATATGAGCATATAAGAGAATATCTAAATATTTGCCCTACTTTGTTTGACATGATATCAGAGCCAGGTTCTCTTGTGACCTGTGTTCTTCTTGCTATTTAAGTGTTATCCTCCCTTCCTCTTGAAGGGGGGAGGGGGGAGTGAAATGGATATGTTTATTGACGTATCCCCATTATCTTGACATATTCCCATGAAGATGTTGCTTATTTCTTGACTCCGACGACCTCTTCTCTTTAGGGGGAGAGGAGTGAAGAGAAGTTGTCAGTGTGGATTAGCTAAAGTTGATATGGAAGAACTGTTGCTGTTGCTCGTTGTCGTTGTCGTTACCTCTACTACTGTCGTTGATGTTACCGTTGCCGCTAATGTTGCCGTTGTTATGGTCATTGTCGATGATGTTACTGTGTTTTGATCTGTCTCTACCCTAACCCTAGACACTACTTATTTCCGTTGCACTATACTTCTAGCTTATAATCCTAGTCCTGCCACCGCCGTCGTCTACCTTTCTACCATCATCGCTGCCTACCTTGCTATTGTCACCGCTGCTCATCTATTCTGCTACAATTTAACCACCTATTTGCCATGGCTGATTCAGCTACATCTAGATGTTAATCAGTGCATGTTTCTCAAGTACCATTGATCATATGGCTCCATCGACCCCTTCTCTTCAGGGGGAGAGGGGGAGTGAAGAGAAGTTGTTTCTGCTATTGCTGGTGTCAATGCATTGTATTTCTGTTGATGATGCCTGTTATGTCTCTGCCTTGTTGTTGTTGCCTGTTATGGTGCCAGTATTGTTGCTCATGCCTTTGTTGGTGTGTTTGCCTTGCCTTACCCTATTTTTTAGGGGTTGGTTTCTGCCTTATCTTCTGCCGTGCTCACAGGGCTTCTGTGTTCTGCCTTATCTATTGCTGTGCTAACAGGATTTCTATGTTCTGTCTTACCAACTACCGTGCTCACAGGGTTTCTGTGTTCTGCCTTATCTATTGTCGTGCTCACAGGGTTCATGTGTTCTACTTTTATGTGCTCTTCTATGTCCCCTATTTGTTAGGGTTTGCTCTTGTGTTTCCCCTGCGAACTTTGCTTTAGTTTGTCACTTGTTTCACCCGTGGTTGACGAAAAGACCTTCTCTACAATTGGTGCTTCTCAAGTATGATGTTCTATAACTCGCTTGTCAAGTTGGGCATGCGAAATATCTTTGCCCAACTTGAGGGGAAGTGTTGGCGAGTCCTTACTTAGTTAGGATTTTGGTTCCTTACTATGTTAGGATTTTAGTTACTTACCTATTTGTCTAGTCCAATTATAATTAAGATTTATTTTCTATTGTAATTTAGATTTATTTCCTATTTTATTTAGGGTTGTACTTCTCTATAAATACCTCCATATTGGAGAAGAATAAAATATGAGCATATAAGAGTATATCTAAATATTTGCCCTACTTTATTTGACACTAAATTTCAAATAAATAAATAAATAAGTAACAAATCCTTAATAAAAATAAAAGATATGCAGTAGCAAAACCATTTCTCTTCTAGAATAAGAGAGAGAGAGAGAGAGAGAGAGAGAGAGAGAGAGAGAGAGAGAGAGAGAGAGGATAAAGGGAAAATACCATAGGATTGAATCGCTAGTTGTATCATACAACTTGTATGCTGTGAAACCCTGAATTTAATATATATATATACATATTTTTTTTGAGAGAATATATATACATATTAATATTTAATCTTTGCATACTATATAATTAATAATATATATATATTTTTCATGGCAAGCCATGTGATATGAGTCTGACTATAAACTAGTATAGCCTACCTTATCAAGTTTTATTACAAAGCCAACGCATAGGGCTATATTTGGTGTGGCAGACTACTTTCAAGCCACCCAAGTATTCTAGGAAACTATAGACTAGTTGTGTGGCACAATTTTAACTTCCATCTATACCTATTCTTGATATTGGGTGTTTACATGTTGTCAATTATCATTATAATTTGATTAATGTTGACATGTTCATATGTTATCAGTGGTGGTTGGAATTCTTGGGTTGATAAAGAAATTATGGAAAATAGGGTAATGGGAAGAATCTTTTGTGCAGTTGAGTTTGACAATTGTAGGGACCAAGTTCATGCGAGCCAATGTGCACAGGAGATTAGGAAATTGACAGGTATAATTATCGATTGGGTGATTTGGGCTTGGAGATCAATGGTTTAGACAAGATGACTAACAAAAAGGAAATTATGCGATAATTGAGATGAGTGTTAATTTATATAATGGGGTATTTGGAATCACAGTGGTAAAATGCATGGTATGAGACATGCAGATTTGCTTGCCCTATTATATAGATTAACGGATTGGATAAAATTGAAGTTCATTCATGCATTGCATAAATTGTACATTATAAATCTCACTAATCACATAAGACATAGAACCCCTACTGAGCATGTAGTGCTCACCCCTCATTAATATATTGCAGGTTTTGAATATGAAGTGTAGTTTGTGATGTGGAAACAAGAAGAACGAGTTGTGGATAGTTTTTGATGTTTTGTTGTTAAAAAAAAAAAAAAGTTAAAAGTGTAACAACCCAAACCTTAATTAATATTTAATCAATAATTTATTAGAGGAGAAGACAATTATGCCCTTGAGATATTTTATTAGGATTAAAATTGACTTTTTGATTGGGAATGAATTTGGGAATTTCGTTTGTACCGTTGCGTAGAGCGGGACGAAACGAGTCCGTAGACACGTAGTAGACTTGAATCGGACTTGTAACGAAGAATTTACGAGCTATTTACGAAAGTGGGCTAAAATTGTAATTTCGAAAAAATCAGATTTTTAAAACAAAAATCTGCTCTCTCTCTCCTCACTCTCCCTTCTTCCTCGCGCAAACCCCTCCCCCCTTTAGAAAACAATTTCCAGCAGCTCCTCCAAACCTCCATAACCACCTTCAGCCACCACCACACCTCACCGGACCAGCCAAGAAAGCACCACCGCCACCTCCGCAACCCAGCCCCGCCTGCACCGCCGTTCAGCCGCCACGAATCTGCCCAGAAAACCAGAAAATCGCGGCAGATTTTCTCCGATTTTCAAATCCCTCAAACTCCCTCATCCGGCCACCAAATCGGACAAATGAGGTATGTTTTTTCAACTGATTTTCATGCTCTAGCTGATGGTTGGATAGGATTGGAGAGATTTTGAGGTTTGACAGGTTAAAATTCGAGTTGAAATTCTGCCGAGTTTGAGAGCTCCGTTTCAGTCACTTCCAGTCATTTTTTGGCCATGGTACAAGAACAAAAGTTGTTCCAAATAGGGTGTATTACCTAGGATATGAGTTTGGGCCGCGGTTTTGAGATTTTCCGGCCGCCGGAATTTACTATTCACACCCATTTTCCGGCCGGCGTGTGGGCGGCCAGGTAGCAGGGACCACTCTTGGTCCCAGAACAATCCTCGTGTCCTCACGAGCGCGTAGGAATTCGCGGATCTCAATTCAGATAACGTTTGAACCCCGAACGGATCTCGCACAGTGTGCGTTTTCCGGGTTCAATACGTTCGGGCCGTTGGATCGTAGTCAAACTGGAGTATGTTGATCTAGGTAATTTTAGGATCGTGTAGGATTTGACAGATCATCAATCGGAGTCCCGGATACTCCGAAAAGGCCAACCCTAGGGTTAGGATTACGGGAAATCATTTGTCCATCCGATCGTGCGATCGTGAGCAATCCAACCGTCCGATAGAGATCATATTTTCAGGACATGTGTCCTAGGCAGATTGGAACCTCTAGGAATTATCATATTAGAATTCTGAGGTCGTGGACCCCACGGGGTTCCGAGTTGACTTTTAGAGACTTTATCGCTTTTGAGTCCCGAGGTACTTCTAAAGCGTGTCCACTGAGAGGAAAAGCTAATGTGGGCATAAGAATGACTTTTAAAGTGATGCACGCACTTTTTGGAGCCGGGGGTCAGGGTTTTTAATTTAATATTATTTTCCTAGTAGAGTTATTAATAAAGATTGTGTTGGTTATTCAGGCACCCGGGCACCAGGTGACCAGGCAGGAGGGACCTTCAAAAGGGTCCAGTTAGCTCAGAGTATCTGTGAGTGGACTTTTTGTTTTCATAAATGATTTTATGCAATTTATTCTTATTATTTGATCTTGAATAAGTTATTCATTGATTAGAGTGTTAACAGCTTGATTTATCGCTTTTATATGCTTTTAAGCAAGTCAATTTATATGCTGCCGAGTGGGATATCCTTAAGGGATATAGGAAAAAGGGAAAATCTAATTAAATAACAGATTAAATGGCAGCAGAGTTCTTAAATAAATAAGAATTCATTTTATTTCTTTTTAGCTTTTCTAAAATCATATTTTCTTAGAAACCACCATAGGTACCCAAGATTAATAAAGGTTGCATTCGATAATATGTTTCCTTCAGATTTAAATGGTTGCCTTCAGTTATAACGATGTCTACGGACATCCAGTTGCCTTCGGTTATAACGATGTCTACGGACATCCAGTTGCCTTCAGTTTTAATGGTGTCAACGGACATCCTGTTGCCTTCGGTTAAGTCAGCATGCTTGACATTGCCCCACGAGTTACGGGGATGCCCGGAACCGTGAGGTGCGAGATTGCGGATCAGGTTGACCTAGTGTCCCCTGAATCCTGCGAGATTGCGGTCTGAGTTGACCTTGCGTCACCGAGACCTGCGAGAATGTGTCACTCCGGTGGCACGAGAAGGGAATTGACGGATTATAAAGGAATTGACGGATTTCTAAATGGGTACACCTAGGTGGTAGATTATAGTTGATTTCAATGCTTTTAAGATTTCATGTTTGATTTAGTATTTGAATGATTCTATAGATATAAATATGAATGCATTGATTTCAGGTATGAATATAGATAAGAGAAATGTTTTAGTTTTATAACTGTTTTTTAGAGAGGGTTAGTATGTTCAAATACTATTTTTCTAATGCTTTGTTTTTGGTCCACTCACCCTTTAAATGTTTTGCGCCCCCAGGCAGGAGCGTGCATAGAGAACCACCACCGGGCCGAGTCCATCTTCCGCTACATTCCCTGACAACGTAGGGTCTTGTATAATTATTTTCTTCCTCTGAACCTTCTGTTTAGAGCTCTGATATTGTCCTAGTATATTCGTTTTACTGTTGGAATGTAAATATTTTGCATGCTGGCAGTTGGTGTGTATTTTGGTTGCTTATTGACAGGTTTAACCTTGGGATTGGTCTAACTACAGGGGGAGACTCTGCGAATTTTCGGCAGAAGTCAAACCCCAGCCTAAAGTGAAATTTGACTAGAAGGGCAATAAAGTCAATTGTGTTGGCAACCGCCAGGTGTCGGGCACGTACAGGGTTCGGCTCGGATTCCAAAGTGGAATTTGGGTCGGGTCGTGTCAACTTGGTATCAGAGCATGAGGTTAACTTCCTGAGACTCTGCGCTTTATGCGCAATTCAGTTTTATTAAGTTTTTGTTTCTTTTGACAGAATCATGGGCCCAAAGCGTGGTGGCACTATGAGAGGGACTAGACAATCGTCCCGACTTCAGGAACAGAATCCCTCGCCCTAGTTGGAGGAATTTTCTATTTTCGCACCGGTACTCTGAACCGGAGAGCAGTCATTTGTTCGGAGTCGTTGACTTAGGCCCTATTCAGAACTTGGGCAATTCGGAGATCCTTCTCCGAGCTACGCAGACCAGATTAAAAGGTTAGGGGTCACTGATTTTGAGGATGATGGTGACCCATCAGGACTGAGGAGTGGATAGAGAGCATAGAGTGGATTAAGGAGGTGATGGCTGTTCTGGAGGATCATCGAGTAACCCTGGCCACTTTCTTCTTGGCCATAGATGCTAAATATTTGTGGGAATCAATCAAGAGGAGATATCTGAACCCAGCAACCATTAAATGGTTAGAATTTAGAGCAGAGTTTGTTGTGTAGTCCTATCCATTCGCATAGCAGAGTATGAAGATGGAAGAATTCTTGCAGCTGGAGCAGGGTGTGATGACCGTCCTGGAGTATGAAAAGAAGTTCCATGAGTTATCCAAGTATTGCACCCCACTGGTACAAGATGAAAGAAAGAAGTGTCAGTTGTTCACCTGAGGGTTGAAGGTGTCCATTAGAGACAGTGATTAGTCAGCTGCGACTAATTTCGAGGGCTTGGTCATGCCTGCATCCGTTATTGAGAGCAGTCAGATGATGGTCCGAGCACGGGGTGATTCCCGTAGGCGATAGTTTGAGATGGGTGGTCCTAGTCATGGGTCATCCAAGAGGGGCAGTTTCAGTTCGGGATCATCTAGTGGCCGCACTTACGGAGGTTTTAGACCTGGAGTAGGTTCCAGTGGAGAGTCTAACCAGAGTGGTAGTTTAGGAAACCACTCTGGAGATGGAGCAGCTAGAGGTGCTGAGAGACGTATTCCTGGAGGCAAATCTAATTTTCCCTGGAGATAGTGGATTTAAATGTCATTTTGGGGATGGATTGGTTAGCCAAGCATTATGCCTCCGTAGGTTGTTTTCGGAAAGAGATCATGTTCCGTAGTCCGGGACGACCTGAGGTGACATTTTAATGTGAGCGTAGAGTCCTGTCATCTTGCCTTATTTCAGCTATAACGGCAAAACGGTTGCTCAGGAAGGGGTGTTCAGGATATTTGACCCATGTTATTGACACCCGGGATAATGGATTGAAGTTGGAGGATATTCCAGGAGTACAGAAATTTCCAGATGTCTTCCCGGAGGATCTTCAGGGTTTACCACTTCACAGGGAAATTGAGTTTACCGTTGAGCTTGCTCCGGGTACGAACCCCATTTCTCAGGCACCGTACAGAATGGCACCAGCAGAGTTAAGGGAATTAAAGACTCAGTTACAGGAGCTGGTGGATAAGGGTTTCGTCTAACCCAGTTTCTCACCATGGGGCGCTCCGATGTTATTTGTTAAGAAGAAGGATGGCACCATGAGATTATGTATTGACTACAGGCAGTTGAATAAGGTCACGGTAAAGAACCGGTATCCGTTGCCACGGATAGACGATTTGTTTGATCAACTAAAGGGTGCCAAGGTATTTTCTAAGATTGATTTGAGATCTGGGTATCATCAGCTACGTATTAGAGAGGAGGATGTGCCTAAGACAGCTTTTAGGACGAGGTATGGGCATTATGAGTTCCTAGTGATGCCATTTGGATTAACTAACGCACCAGCTGCGTTTATGGACCTCATGAACAGAATGTTTCGACGTTATTTGGATCGCTTTGTGATTGTGTTCATAGACGACATCTTGGTATACTCCAAAAGTCAAAAGGCGCACATGAAGCATTTGGGAATTGTGCTAAAGACTTTGAGACGAAAAAGGTTGTATGCCAAGTTCAGCAAGTGCTAGTTTTGGTTGGACAGGGTGAGTTTCTTGGGACATGTGATTTCTGCAGAGGGTATTTTTGTGGATCCCAGAAAGTGGAGGCAGGAGTGGATTGGCCACGACCCACTAATGTTCCTGAGATACGGAGTTTCCTTGGGTTAGCCGGGTACTATCGTCGCTTTGTGGAAGGTTTCTCTACCATAGCGGCACCTCTCACTCATTTGACAAGGAAATGAGTTAAGTTTGAATGGTCAGATGAGTGTGAAGAGAGTTTCAACGAACTCAAGACCCGGTTGACCACCGCTCCGGTGTTAGCACTGCCGGACGACACGGGGAACTTCGTAATATACAGTGATGCATCCCGACAAGGATTAGGTTGTGTGCTGATGCAGCAAGGTAGGGTAATCGCTTATGCTTCCAGGCAACTTAAGAAGCATGAGTTGAATTATCCTACTCATGATTTGGAACTTGTCGCGGTAGTGTTCGCTTTGAAGTTTTGGCGACACTATCTCTATGGGGAAATGTGCCAGATTTTCACAGATCACAAGAGTTTGAAGTATCTGTTCACCCAGAAAGAACTGAACTTGAGGCAGAGAAGATGGCTCGAGTTAATTAAAGATTATGATTGTACTATTGAGCATCACCCAGGAAGAGCCAATGTGGTAGCTGATGCCCTCGCAGAAAGTCCTCGGGATCGTTAGCTTATTTTCGAGAGTGGTATGTGCCATGGTTAGTAGAGATGAGGAAATTGAGAGTTGAGCTAGGTAGGGATGAGCAGGGAACACTGTTACCTGCTCTCTACGTGAGACCAGTGCTAGTAGAACGAATAATTGAAGCCCAGTCTCAAGATCCATTAGTCTGTACACTAAGATTAGAGGTGGAAAATGGCGACAGGAACGATTGTTCAGTGAGAAATGATGGAGCCTTGATGGTAGGCACAAGGTTGTATGTCCCTAATGTTGAGACACTAAAAAGGGAGATTCTCGAGGAGGCCCACTGTGTCAGCTTTTGCTATGCACCCTGGCAGGTACTAAAATGTATCATACTCTGAAGGAACATTATTGGTGGCCTTTCATGAAGAAACAGATAGCAGAGTACGTTAGTAGATGTTTAATTTGCCAGCAAGTCAAGGCAGAGCGGCAGAAACCATCGGGATTGCTACAGCCACTTCCAATCCCTGAGTGGAAGTGGGAGCACATAACTATGGACTTTGTGTTCAAACTTCCCCGGACCAATGACAAGCACGATGGAGTGTGGGTTATTGTAGACCGGCTCACTAAATCAGCTCACTTTCTGCCCGGTGAGAGCAAACTATACTTTGAGTAAACTAGCTAAGATCTTTATAGATGAGATAGTGAGACTTCATGGGGTACCAGTATCCATTGTTTTCTGCAGAGATCCTCGGTTCACGTCCCGTTTTTGGACGAAGTTGCATGAGGCATTTGGGACCCAGTTACGATTCAGGACTGCATTTCACCCCCGGCAGATGGTCAGTCGGAGAGGACGATTCAGACTTTGGAAGATATGTTGAAAGCTTGTGCATTGCAGTTTAGGGGTGACTGGAATGAGAAATTGTCACTCATGGAGTTTGCTTATAATAATAGCTTACAGGCGAGTATAGGGATGTCACCTGTTCGATGCCTTGTACGGAAAACGATGTAGAACTCCTCTATATTGGGATGAAGTGGACGAGCACAGGTTACAGGTGTCTGAGGATGTGGAGAGAACAAAGAAACAGGTGGAATTAATCAGAGAAAGGCTCAAGGCAGCCCAGGACCGACAAAAGAGTTATGTAGATAATAGGAGGAAAGATCTTTAGTTCGAGGTTGGTGACTGGGTATTTTCTGAAATTGTCACCTTGGAAAGGTGTGGTGAGGTTTGGAAAGCGGGGAAAGTTAAGCCCTCGCTTTATTGGGCCATATGAGATTGTAGAACGTGTGGGCCCAGGAGCATACAGACTGGACTTGCCAGCAGATCTTTCTGAATACACGACGTGTTTCATGTGTCTATGCTCCGGAAGTATATTTCAGATCTATCCCATGTTTTGGAAGAACAACCTTTAGAGTTGAGGGATGATCTAAGTTATGTGGAGCAACCTGTTCAGATTCTGGATTGGAAGATGCAAGTGCTTTGGTCTAGAGAGATTCCACTCGTAAAGGTCTTGTGGAGGAGTCACACTGTGGAGGAGGCCACTTGGGAAACCAGAAAGAGAGATGCGGGCCCAGTATCCTTACCTTTTCGAGTGACAGGTACGTAAATTTCGAGGACGAAATTTTCATAAGGGGGGTAGATTGTAACAACCCAAACCTTAATTAATATTTAATCAATAATTTATTAGAGGAGAAGACAATTATGCCCTTGAGATATTTTATTAGGATTAAAATTGACTTTTTGACTGGGAATGAATTTGGGAATTTCGTTTGTACCGTTGCGTAGAGCGCGACGAAACGAGTCCGTAGACACGTAGTAGACTTGAATTGGACTTGTAACGAAGAATTTACGAGCTATTTACGAAAGTGGGCTAAAATTGTAATTTCGGAAAAATCAGATTTTTAAAACAAAAATCTGCTTCTCTCTCTCCTCACTCTCCCTTCTTCCTCGCGCAAACCCCTCCCCCCTTTAGAAAACAATTTCCAGCAGCTCCTCCAAACCTCCATAACCACCTTCAGCCACCACCACACCTCACCGGACCAGCCAAGAAAGCACCGCCGCCACCTCCGCAACCCAGCCCCGCCTGCACCGCCGTTCAGCCGCCACGAATCTGCCCAGAAAACCAGAAAATCGCGGCAGATTTTCTCCGAATTTTCAAATCCCTCAAACTCCCTCATCCGGCCACCAAATCGGACAAATGAGGTATGTTTTTTCAACTGATTTTCATGCTCTAGCTGATGGTTGGATAGGATTGGAGAGATTTTGAGGTTTGACAGGTTAAAATTCGAGTTGAAATTCTGCCGAGTTTGAGAGTTCCGTTTCAGTCACTTCCAGTCATTTTTTGGCCATGGTCCAAGAACAAAAGTTGTTCCAAATAGGGTGTATTACCTAGGATAGGAGTTTGGGCCGGCGGTTTTGAGATTTTCTGGCCGCCGGAATTTACTATTCACACCCATTTTCCGGCCGGCGTGTGGGCGGCCAGGTAGCAGGGACCACTCTTGGTCCCAGAACAATCCTCGTGTCCTCACGAGCGCGTAGGAATTCGCGGATCTCAATTCGGATAACGTTTGAACCCCGAACGGATCTCGCATAGTGTGCGTTTTCGGGTTCAATACGTTCGGGCCGTTGGATCGTAGTCAAACTGGAGTATGTTGATCTAGGTAATTTTAGGATCGTGTAGGATTCGACAGATCATCAATCGGAGTCCCGGATACTCCGAAAAGGCCAACCCTAGGGTTAGGATTACGGGAAATCATTTGTCCATCCCAATCGTGCGATCGTGAGCAATCCAACCGTCCAGATAGAGATCATATTTTCAGGACATGTGTCCTAGGCAGATTGGAACCTCTAGGAATTATCATATTAGAATTCTGAGGTCGTGGACCCCACGGGGTTCCGAGTTGACTTTTAGAGACTTTATCGCTTTTGAGTCCCGAGGTACTTCTAAAGCGTGTCCACTGAGAGGAAAAGCTAATGTGGGCATAGGAATGACTTTTAAAGTGATGCACGCACTTTTTGGAGCCGGGGGTCAGGGTTTTTAATTTAATATTATTTTCTTGAGCAGAGTTATTAATAAAGATTGTGTTGGTTATTCAGGCACCCGGGCACCAGGTGACCCAGGAAGGAGGGACCTTCAAAAGGGTCCAGTTAGCTCAGAGTATCTCTGAGTGGACTTTTTGTTTTCATAAATGATTTTATGCAATTTATTCTTATTATTTGATCTTGAATAAGTTATTCATTGATCAGAGTGTTAACAGCTTGATTTATCGCTTTTATATGCTTTTAAGCAAGTCAATTTATATGCTGCCGAGTGGGATATCCTTAAGGGATATAGGAAAAAGGGAAAATCTAATTAAATAACAGATTAAATGGCAGCAGAGTTCTTAAATAAATAAGAATTCATTTTATTTCTTTTTAGCTTTTCTAAAATCATATTTTCTTAGAAACCACCATAGGTACCCAAGATTAATAAAGGTTGCATTCGATAATATGTTGCCTTCAGTTATAACGATGTCTACGGACATCCAGTTGCCTTCGGTTATAACGATGTCTACGGACATCCAGTTGCCTTCAGTTTTAATGGTGTCAACGGACATCCTGTTGCCTTCGGTTAAGTCAGCATGCTTGACACTGCCCACGAGTTACGGGGATGCCCGGAACGGTGAGGTGCGAGATTGCGGATCAGGTTGACCTAGTGTCCCCTGAATCCTGCGAGATTGCGGTCTGAGTTGACCTTGCGTCACCGAGACCTCGAGAATGTGTCACTCCGGTGGCACGAGAAGGGAATTGACGGATTATAAAGGAATTGACGGATTTCTAAATGGGTACACCTAGGTGGTAGATTATAGTTGATTTCAATGCTTTTAAGATTTCATGTTTGATTTAGTATTTGAATGATTCTATAGATATAAATATGAATGCATTGATTTCAGTATGAATATAGATAAGAGAAATGTTTTAGTTTTATAACTGTTTTTACAGAGGGTTAGTATGTTCAAATACTATTTTTCTAATGCTTTGTTTTTGGTCCACTCACCCTTTAAATGTTTTGCGCCCCCAGGCAGGAGCGTGCATAGAGAACCACCACCGGGCCGAGTCCATCTTCCGCTACATTCCCTAACAACGTAGGGTCTTGTATAATTATTTTCTTCCTGTAACCTTCTGTTTAGAGCTCTGATATTGTCCTAGTATATTCGTTTTTCCTGTTGGAATGTAAATATTTTGCATGCTGGCAGTTGGTGTGTATTTTGGTTGCTTATTGACAGGTTTAACCTTGGGATTTGTCTAACTACAGGGGAGACTCTGCGAATTTTCGGCAGAAGTCAAACCCCAGCCTAAAGTGAAATTTGACTAGAAGGGCAATAAAGTCAATTGTGTGTTGGCAACCGCCAGGTGTCGGGCACGTACAGGGTTCGGCTCGGATTCCAAAGTGGAATTTGGTTCGGGTCGTGTCAAAAAGTTTATTGCTTTCCTATTATTTTGCTTGTAAAACTACAATGTAAATTACTTTGTTTTAAATAGAAGTTTATGTTCAGTTCTTATGTTTCTTGATATTTAAATTTTTAGTTTTAGTTTCCTTTTACCTACACTCCCAATAAAAATAAAAATATATATAATAAAAAATTGGGATGTGACATATGCTATCGAAACATCTTGCTTTTTTGGTGGGTTATCGAAATCTCTATTGTATGTTATATTGTAGAGTTCTGGCGTTGATGATAAATATATGTATTTGATTTCCTAATTGATTAGTTTCCAAAAAAAAAAAAAAAGATTTCCTAATTGATTCAACTAGGTTAATTGATTTATACTATAATAAATGGGCCCTTATTGTGTTTCATTTTTTTTTTAAATAAAATTTTGAATTCAGTAATTAGTAAAGTTAAATTTTTTATGTTCTGATGTGCAGCCTTTATTGAATTTCCTCTTTTTATATAATATAATTTTTTTTTTAAATGTATATATACAGGGGTTTGTACAAATTAGGGACCCTCCCAATTTGGGGGCCCACCTTGCCTGCTTGTGCCTAGGGCCTCCCCTGAATAGCCTCTTCATGGTGGGTTGGATCAATCACCTATATGTGGCATCAAATCAAGTTAGACAAAGAACTTCATGGTTTCAGCCAAGTTTTATGCAAACATCATATTTAGAAGGAAAAAAACAAACTTTTACTTATCACACTGCTCTCGAAATTGAAGACTGCAAAGGTTACTGCTGTAGGTAGATGGTATATGATTTGATGAACTGGCTCCCTCTCCTGTCAAAAGCCTATAATAAAAGCAATGACTATATTTGAAATTTTAAAATTTTAAGGTCAATTTGTTTGGAAAAAAGAAAATTAAGCTAACAAAATCCACAAAAATAAATTAATATATAAAAATCTAAATTTACATCTCCCCTATTATAGCAAAAACTACATTTACATCCCAAAGATGCAAATGAGATGTAATTGTGGTTTTACATCTTCAATTTGCATCTTTAACATTGGAGATGCCTTTAGGATACTTAATATTGCATAATTATTTCTTCACGACTCACAACATCATCTACACTTAATTTACAATAACTATAACTTTGTTTTTATTGATATATTTTATCCAAAAGAACCGGGTTAAAGCTATGGAAGTGCTACCTCTACTAGCAAGAATGAAGCTGATCACTTCGTCTCTCAGAAACCTCCGCTTGTGCTCTACATCCACTACAACAAAATATTGCTTTAGCGACGAATTTTTCAGTGAGGAATATATTTTCTCGTAGAAGCAGCTTTTCAGCGAGGAAAATGTTAAATGCTCGCAAAATGTGACCTAAATTTCGTTTCCAAATTGGACCAAGCTATAGCGACGACATGTTGGGTGCAACGACAAACAACGTGGTCGCTGTAAATTTTCATAGCGACGAAATATGTTTTTCCTCGCTGAAAGTGTAGCGGGAATTTTTCAGAATTCCCTCCAAACCTATAGCGACAAACATTATATAATCCTCGCAATAGAAGCCTTTGTAACGAGGAATTAATTTCCTCGTAGTATGTCTTGCGCCTTATTTTCACTATTTATTTACGAGGAAATATGTTTTTCCTCGCGGAAAGTGTAGTGAGAATTTTTCAGAATTCCCTCAAAACCTATAGCTACAAACATTATATATCTCTCAAACACTTTCCTTACTTCCTCAAATGCTCTCTTTAATGTTCTCTAAGTTGTAATTTATTTTTCTTGTAATGTACATTCTTTCTTCTTGTTTTGTTTCTTTTGTTTTCATTTTTGTTTTGTGTAGGAAAATTGAATTGGATTATTCAATCACCAATCCCTGTGGAATCGACCTCGCACTTACATACGCTAAACTACCAACGGTTCGTGCACTTGCGAGTATCACAAGTTGAGGATGCAGCTGAATCCATTTTGGTGCAGCTAAATCTACACAACAATACGCTATACTACCGAACGGCTCGTGCACTTGCGAGTATCACAAGTTGAGGATGCAGCTGAATCCATTTTGGTGCAGCTGAAATCTACACAACACAAAAAGGTTGAAGTAGCATGTTGATTATTTCTAGTTTATGGTTTCATTCACTTGCTCTTAATTAATTATCTTGTTCAAGTTTACATAAACACCATATGACTCTTGGACTGATTAATGAATGAATGGGTAGATATTGAAGACAAACACCATGTTTAAATTCTACTTGGTTCTTTATTGTTCTTCTTGTTCTTAATGGGTTCGGAATTTGTGTTTAGACTAAACACCATAGCTAAATGTTTTTTCTGAATACTTGATTAAAACCACACACCATATGGATAATCATATTTGAGAAAGAACGAACTTCATAAGCTAGTTTGATTACTTTGTTGCTTGTTACTTTGAAGCATGAAATTGGACGTGTCGTTTTAGCAATTTATGATAGCTTAATAAAAATGGAGAGAGATGACAACCTCAATCATAAGAATGGGGAGTGTGGCGTAGTGGGAGACGTCGCGACCTACAAATGCATCATGCTCGACCTAATCGCTTCAAGGGGGAGTATTCCAATCCTTTCTCTTTAGTTGTTTTGTTATTATTTCAATAATTTTAATTTTCTATTTCTTTTATTAAAAAAAAATTAAAAAGATTTTTTATATTAGCTGACTCGTGGTAACTCCAGATGAGCGTCTCCGTCAAATAGTGTCTAGGAGTTCTTTAGGCGACACCTTCGGTGTCTAAGAAGTTTGGGTTTTAAGTGGGACCTTTGTGACCCCTCCAACCTTCCCGGATCCCCTGGCTATGTTTTCTGAGGCCCTTAACTGGTCATCCATGAGTTGCTTGTATATTTGTGTGTTCAAAAAAAAAAAAAAAATTTAAAATTTTTAAAAAAACATTTAAAAAAAAATTGAAATTTGAGTTTTTATTTGTTTTCCTTGTAAATTGCAATTTGGAACTTCTTTGTTTTTTTTCTTTGTGTGGTCAGTTAGTTGTAAATAATAATAAATTTTAAAAAAAAATCAATTTGGAACTTCTTTGCTTTCTTTTTTTTGTTTTGTTAAGTTAGTTTATGTATTTATTTACGTGGTGTGGTTAGTTAGTTTATTTCTGAGTGTTAAAAACACATTTTTATTTCATTTCAAACGTTCCAAAAAAAGTGAAAAAAAAGTGAAAAAAAAAACATTCAAGTAAATTAAAAATAAAAACAACTTTTTCATCTTCATCTTCATCTTCATGGCATGCCTCTGTTATCTCTAACTTGCAAAATCTGCAGCAGCTCCACATGGTCCTCATTTTTTCTCTGCAGTGCTTCCACGTGCTGATTGGCACAGGAAAGCCGCTTCTGGAGTCCGCCACCATAGCCTTCAAGGAAGCTACTTCATCGCTCAGCGCGGCACACTCTCATGTTCTTGCCAGTAATCGCATGCCCAAATTGGTAGCCGAGATCGCGTGGAGCACCGTTAAATTGTGGGACTCCTCCACCGCTGCCTTGTCAGACCTCTTTGCCACATGCAGATGATCTGTCGATGTGAGCTTGCTGCCAATCATGCCTTCCAGGCAGCGCTGCTCTGTTCGGCACTGCCTCAGAAAATTTCGGTATTACCTCAGCAAAGTTTGAGGCCGTGCCGTGATGATATGTGGAGTTTGGAAAGACATGGTTTGTAGGAGCCCTTATCTGCGCATTCGGTGGCGCAAGGGACAATTCAAGGTTGAGATCATCAAGGTGAGTGCATGAAGATGCCATTGTTTTGTTTCTGGATTTTTTGATGTTTTTTCTTGAATTTGCAGGAAGAAATGCGAGGTGCTCTTCTACTTCACCAAAACGAGTTTAAATAGACTTATACAAACAAGGGAGCCGAAAGCACTTCGGATCTCGAGGGTGCTATCTTGTGCTCTTTTCTCTCGGATCCCTTCATTTCCGGCGCAAATTGCGAGCGCGTTTTTTTAAAAAAGGGAGCATGTCTACACTTTCACTTACTTTTGCCTCCCTGTTTTATGATGTTTGTGTTTTTTTTTCTTTTTCAGTTGTTATTTTATTTTATTTATTATGTTTTTTTTTCAATTGTTTTTTTCTTGTTTTTCAGGTTTCTCAAGAATGTAATTGCAAGAATAGACAAAATTAAAGATGCGTCTTGGACACCTGGTGCAAGAATCCCAACTCTTCTTTTAAATTCTTGTTTGAATTGTGTGTTTATTTCAGTTGTTATTTATTTATTTATTTATTTTATTTTTATTTAATTAGGTAGTATAATTTAAAACTCATAGGATATTCTTTGAATGAGCTAAATTTTTGGTAACTCTAGTGAGCAACCGCAGTCTATACAGTGTCTAGGAGTTCTTTAGGCGGCACCTTCGGTGTCTAAGAAGTTCGGATTTTAAGCGGGACCATTGTGACCCCTCCAACCTTCCCGGAACTCCTAGTTGTGTTTTCTGAGGCCCTTAACTGGTCATCCTTAAGTTTTCTCTTAAAAGAAGAAGCTGTTATTTGTGTATTTTCTTAACTATTAAATAAATAAATTTTTTTAAAAAAAATCATGTTTGGGTCTTCGTGTTTTTATTTGATTGTTGTTCTTTAAAATTAGGGTCAATCGTTTCTTTGAGATAACATAACGTTTTTATTTCCCAATTAAAAATTAAAAAAAAATACAAATACACTTTAAAATTAAATAAAAACTGAAATCATTTCTTCACACTGCTCGGTGTCTCGACCATAGGAGCTTTGAGTTTGGCCCTCTGGCTGTCCTCTTCGGGGCTTCACGCACAGCCTCTTGGGGCTCATCACTTGAGCTCCCAAAGATCGCAATCTTAGCTTCAGGATAACTTTTCTCGCGATCTGGTTTCTTGCGTTTACCCGGTCGGTCCAGGTCTTCCAGCTGTTTTCGCATGTCGCGAGAGTACAACTCTACCATCTTTGATAGGCTTTTATTCTCGTCCCGCAATACTTCTAGCTGGTGTTGATTCACCTCCACTATCCTGGCCCTCTCCCTTTTCAAGCTTTTTATAGCACTCTGACACTCTGCAACCATACTTCGCTCCGCCGCTGAACTGACCTTTCAGCACTTCTACCTCATGGGACTTCGCAGTAGGCGATGACCCAAACTTGCGACACATGCTGGACTCTGCACGCTCAGTGCCAGGGCATCGCTCGTGACCCGGTTGTCATCCCTTGTCCCGAACACACGTATATCTTTAGGAGTCACTAAATTTCTGCCAACTCCAATGGCAACATCGTTGTCCAGGAGTATTGAGTCAGCTGACTCCTGTCACAGGCCCCGTGCGGAGGCAAAGTAGGACATCCATACTGGTGCTCCTGCTTGGCCTCGTGTTTGAGTCGGTGGAGCTAGGTTGAGATCCAACGAAAAGGGGTAGGATGAGGCCATTTGATTTCTCACTTTTTTTTTCTTTTTCTTGTTTCTTTTCTCTTTTGTGTTTCTGAGTTTGTGTTTTTTGTTTTTTCCCCATTCTTTTCCTTCTTATAGAGTCTTTCACAAAACCCTAACCATTGCAGCGTTTAAGCATTTTCTGAATCCCCAGGCGTTCCTCGAGTCCCACAACCTTCTCACTTTCCAACCACACCCAACTCATTTATCTCGACATGTCTTTTTAACGGACGGACGCGTTAGGCAAAGTCTTTGCGCCTTTCCATGAGCCCGTAATTTCCGCTTGTGAAAAATCGGTGCCTCTACTTGTCAACACGTGTCTCGCTCTCTCGAAACATCAAGGACCACATTATCTCTTTTCAGAAATCCCGCCTTCGCGCTAAAAAAAAATGTAAAAAAAAAAAAAAAAAAAAAACGTGTGGGTTTCGGATTTCATTTTTGGTCAGGTTTTACCGTTGTTGGGTTAATTTCATTTTGGGCTTTGGGCTGTTGTTGTTTTGGGTTTCAGCTTGTGTAAGACTATCTGTTTAGGGCTTACTGTTTTTGATTGTTTTACTGTTTCGTTTTTTATTATTTTTATTTTATTTGATTGTTTGTTTTGTAATTTTTATTTTTGTAATTATTTTCTTTTTTATTTTTGTATTTTATTAGTTTTATTTGCTTTAATACCTTTCATTTGTTGTTATGACATTGTTTGTGGCTAATTTTTAAACATTGAAGACAATGTTCATTTCTAGGTTTGGGGGTATTGGAGTTTAGCAAGTAAATTTGGTTTGTTTAAAAAAAATAAACATGTTTTTGCTTGTTTTTTTTTTTAATTTTGAGTCCTGTTTTGTTTTGTTTTGTTTTTGAGTCACTTTCCGAACACATATGATGAGATTGTGATAAATGTTGCATGACTTAAATGAAAATTGGATTTCAATTTATTTTATTAAAAAAAATATATAAAAAAAAGGTAAAAATTTAAATTGAAAAATAAATAAATAAATTTGGCATTGTTCTAGCATGATATGTTTGAAACCTTCTTTACACTTGCCATTTGTTTCATAATTTTTCAATTAAAGGATTTACATGATCTAAAGAATTGTATGAAGCATAAAATAGACTTATATAACCAACCATATAAAGTGAGCTTTTGAGCCTTGTACTTCATTTCACGAGTGTTATAGACATACTCTTATTTTCTTGTCATATAAGTTGTTGTTTGATCTCATTATTCATTGATTTGGTTGAACACTTAAAAGTCATTCATTCTTATGCAATTTGATTTCATGACATTTAAGAAATGATATTAAGGGCCTCTTTGGATCGTTTGTGCCTTTCAAGCTAACCTTATGCATGCTTAAGCATGATTTTCCATTGTTAACCATTTTGAGCCTACATGTAAACCTTTTCTTTCATTTAACCAATTATATTTCCTTGCCTTAGCCTGAAAAACAAATATTTACCTTTCTAAGGAACTCATGAGCTTTAATTGGGATGTGTTTTTCATACTAGGTTTGGGAAGAGGTGTTACATTTCAAAAAATATATATATTCACACAATTGGTGAAAGAAAAGAAAAAAAGTTGTGATTAAGTGGTGGTTGATTGAAAATTCATTTTTGGGCCTTCAAAATAAATTGGTGGTTGTTCAATAAAGGAGTGAATCATTGTAAATGAAGGTATAAGGAGTTTTGATCATGTAAAAATAATTTCTCATTGTGATGATTCGAAGTCTTGTAAACAATTGTTTTATGCTCTTATATTTTGAGTTCCTTGGACTTTGTTTTATCCATACCCTTCATTTCTTACTCACCTTACACCCTTGGCCCCATTACAACCTATGTTAAAGACCTAAATTGATCTTAAATGTCATGTGGTTGAATTGCATCCATTTTTTTACTTTTAAGTGTTTGACATCCTTCTTGAGATCATATTAACGCAAGTTCTTCATCTTTATATTACGAGTTAAGTCCTTTATGGTTTAACTTTATTCTCATGTTTATAACTGAGTGTTGCATTATAGCCATCTTCCGAGTGATTCATTTGTGAGAGGACAACTTTGGTGAGATTTGAAGTTGAACTTGTGCTTTGTATGATTTTTGAAATTGTGTGAAAACTAAGATTTAGGAATTTGTAGCATTTGGCTATCACACTACTACACTTTGAGCATATTATGTTTTGAACTTTGCCGCCTTGTAAATAATGTCTAAATTGAGCTTTTATTGTTAAAACTTTTGAGTCATGTGCATGAGTCATTACTCTTCAGAAAATGTTCCGAAAGATTGTTTTGAGTTCTTTTTATTTTTGTTAAGTAATGTATTTATGTTTGTTTTTGTTTTTGGTTTTGCTTAAGGACTAACAATCTTTTAAGTTTTCTAATTACTTTGTTTTACAGAGTCAGTAAAACGTTTGTGGGTATCGTATATTGTTAAACCCTCAGGAGACACAACTCCTCCTACTAGGGATGCCTAGAGGTTTAAAGGCTTGTTGCATACGCTAAATGCAATCTACGAAAGTGGTATAGTTAACTTCTTGTTTTATTTTTATCTTTGTTTTCTGTTTGTTTTGCTCGAGGATTAGCAAAATCTAGGTTTGGGGGTATTTGATCGGTGCATAATTACATATCATTTTGTACCCTTCTAACTTATGATTTGGTTATGTTTTTGAGTTAAACTTGTGCTTTTAATAAGTTTTGTGTTTGTTTCAGTGTTATAAGCTTGAGACTCACTAATTGCATTTTGGAGACAAATTAGCTCAAAACGGTGTCTGCAGATCAGTCAACTTCACGGATTGGACTGTACTTGCTCAAGAAGAACCAGATAATGAGCCATACATCATTGGAAATCTACGGAAGTCTAGTTTCTGTAGAATTTTACGGTTCATGATTCCGAGTCTTCTAGAGAAAGTTATACATGTTTTGGCAACTTAAGGTCAAATTCGGCAGCATCTGCGTTACTAGGCCAAAAATCACATTTGAAGGCCTTTCCGATTTTTCCTTGAGTTGGGCTGCATATGCTTCAAAAGATAAGACAAATAGCTTCAAGATCCATATTTTTCCAGATTTTTCAGACTGGAGCCACAAGCCCAAAACGAACCCACAAGCTGGCTGCAATGCATTGTCATGCATGACATATGCATGATGAAGTGTTGTTGATTGTGGGAAAGTTTGGTGAAGCATATTCAATACCTATTTTTGAGTGGAATTTTGCAGCAGTCAAATGAATTAATTGAAGTTGAAGTGGATGATGCAACACTAAGCTTAATGACAAGAAGAATTGTTTTCAAATGCAATAGTGTGTTAGGTGAATTAAGTGTTGTAAGTTGGTGAAGTGAGTGTGGTTAGTGAACTCTATTGTATAATTCAGATTTTCCCTTCCCCTAGGCCTATAAATAGGGAAGTTCTCTAAGTTTGTAAACACACCCCAAGGGGGGGAGCTCTCAAGCACTTCTCTAGAGTTCCATTCCCTTCTCTCCCTCAATTTCTCTTAGTTTCCCTTTGTAGTTCTCAATTGTTGTAATAAGATCATTCTACCAAATTTTCTTTGTACTAAATCTCAAACACCTTTTCTTTCTCTTCTTCTAAATTCTCCAAACACTTCTCTATTCTCTTTCAAAGTTCTCCATGCTCTAAAACATTTCCCAAATACAATTCCCACTCTCTTCTAAAATTCTCAAAGTTCTCAAACACTTCCCAAAACTCTTCTCCCTTCTCTTTCTCAAACACTTCTCTCTATTCTCATCCAAACTCTTCATGTTCTCAAGTGTTGTACAAAACTTTTTGCTTCTTTTGTTTTCATTTCTGTTTTGTGTAGGAAAACTGAATTGGATCATTCAATCACCAATCCCTGTGGAATCGACCTCGCACTTACATATGCTATACTACCGAACGGCTCGTGCACTTGCGAGTATCACAAGTTGAGGATGCAGCTGAATCCATTTTGGTGCAGCTGAATCTACACAACATATATATGTTTTTGCTTGTTTTTTTTTTTTTAAAAATTTTGAGTCCTGTTTTGTTTTGTTTTTGAGTCACTTTCCGAACACATTTGATGAGATTGTGATAAATGTTGCATGACTTAAAAAATTATAAAAAAAAGTAAAAATTTAAATTGAAAAAAATTAAATAAATAAATAAATAAATTTGGCATTGTTCTAGCATGATATGCTTGAAACCATCTTTACACTTGCCATTTGTTTCATAATTTTCCAATTAAAGGATTTGCATGATCTAAAGAATTGTATGAAACATAAATTAGACTTATATAACCGACCATATAAAGTGAGCTTTTGAGCCTTGTACTTCAATTCATGGGTGTTATACACATACTCTTAATTTCTTGTCATCTAAGTTGTTGTTTGATCTCATTATTCATTGATTTGGTTGAACACTTAAAAGTCATTCATTCTTATGCAATTTGATTTCATGACATTTAAGAAATGATATTAAGGCATTCTTGGGATCGTTTGTGTCTTTCAAGCTAACCTTATGCATGCTTATGCATGATTTTCCATTGTTAACCATTTTGAGCATACATGTAAACCTTTTCTTTCATTTACCAATTTTATTTCCTCACCTTAGCCCGAAAAACAAATATTTACCTTTCTAAGGAACTCATGAGCTTTAATTGGGATGTGTTTTTCATGCTAAGTTTGGGAAGAGGTGTTACATTTCGAAAAAAAAAGGAAAAACAAAATTCACACAATTGGTGAGAGAAAAGTTGTGATTAAGTTGTGGTTGATTGAAAATACGTTTTTGGGCATTCAAAATAAATTGGTGATTGTTCAATAAAGGAGTGTGAATCATTGTAAATGAAGGTATAAGGAGTTTTGATCATGTAAAAATAAATTCTCATTGTGATGATTTGAAGTCTTGTAATATTTTGAGTTCCTTGGACTTTGTTTTATCCATACCCTTCATTTCTTACTCACCTTACACCTTGGCCCCATTACAACCTATGTTAAAGACCTAAATTGATCTTAAATGTCATGTGGTTGAATTGCATTCATTTTTCTTACTTTTAAGTGTTTGACATCCTTCTTGAGATCATATTAATGCAAGTTCTTCATCTTTCTATTTCGAGTTAAGTCTATATGGTTTAACTCTAATCTCATGTTTATAACTGAGTGTTGCATTACAACCCTCTTCTGAGTGATTCATTTGTGAGAGGACATCTTTGGTGAGATTTGAAGTTGAACTTTTGCTTTGTATGATTTTTGAAATTGTGTGAAAACTAAGATTGGGGAATTTGTTTCATTTGGCTATCACACTACCACACTTTGAGCATGTTGTGTTTTGAACTTTGTGAATAATGTCTAAAATTGAGCTTTTATTTTTAAAACTTTTGAGTCATGTGCATGAGTCATTTCTCTTCAGAAATGTTCGGAAAGATTGTTTTGAGTTTTTTTTATTTTTGTGATTGTTTTTATTTTTATTTTTGTTTTTGCTTTTATTTTTGTTTTTGGTTTTGCTTAAGGACTAACAAATCTAATAAGTTTTCTAACCATTTTGTTTTACAGAGTCAGGTAAAACGTTTGTGGGTATTAATATCTGTTAAACTCTCAGAAGACACAACTCCTCCTACTAGGGATGCCTAGAGGTTTAAAGGCTTGTTGCATACGCTAAATGCAATCGAGTTACCTACGAAAGTGGTCTAGTTAACTTCTTGTTTTATTTTTATCTTTGTTTTCTGTTTGTTTTGCTCGAGGACTAGCAAAATCTAGGTTTGGGGGTATTTGATCGGTGCATAATTACATATCAATTTGTACCCTTTTAACTTATGATTTGGCTATGTTTTTGAGTTAAACTTGTGCTTTTAACTTCTTTTGTGTATGTTTCAGTGTTATAATCTTGAGACTCACTAATTGCATTTTGGAGACAAGTTAGCTCAAAACGGTGTCTGCAGATCAGTCAACTTCACGGATTGGACTGTACTTTCTCAAGAAGAACCAGATAATGAGCCATACATCATTGGAAAGATACGGAAGTCTAGTTTTTGTAGAATTTTACGGTTCATGATTCCGAGTCTTCTAGAGAAAGTTATACATGTTTTGGCAACTTAAGGTCAAATTCGGCAGCATCTGCGTTACTGGGCCAAAAATCGAATTTGAAGGACTTTCCGATTTTTCCTTGAGTTGGGCTGCATATTCTTGGAAAGATAAGACAAAGAGCTTCAAGATCCATATTTTTCCAGATTTTTCAGACTGGAGCCACAAGCCCAAAATGAGCCCACAAGCTGGCTGCAATGCATTGTCATGCATGACATATGCATGATGAAGTGTTGTTGATTGTGGGAAAAGTTTGGTGAAGCATATTCAATACCTATATTTGAGTGGAATTTTGCAGCAGCCAAATGAGCCAAAAGATGATGAAGTGGAGGTTGCAACACTAAGCCTAAAGACAAGAGGAATTGTTTTCAAATGCAATAGTGTGTTAGGTGAATTAAGTGTTGTAAGTTGGTGAAGTGAGTGTGGTAGGTAAACCTATTGTATAATTCAGATTTTCACTTCCCCTAGGCCTATAAATAGGGAAATTCTCTAAGCTTGTAAACACACCCCAAGGGGGGGAGCTCTCAAGCATTTCTCTAGAGCTCCATTCCCTTCTCTCCCTCAAATGCTCTTAGTTTCCCTTTGTAGTTCTCAATTGTTGTAAAAAGATCCTAGTACTATAAATCTCAAGCATTTTTCTTTTCTCTTCTTCTAAATTCTCCAAACACTTCTCTATTCTCTTTCAAAGTTCTCCATGCTCTAAAACATTTCTCATGTTCTCAAACACTTTCTTCCAAAATCCACAAAGTTCCCAAACACCATTTTCCCTTCTCTTCCAAAAGTCTCCATGTCTCAAACACTTCACAAACACCTTTTTCTCCCTTCCATAAGTTATCAAATTCTCAAAGTCCACAAACACATTTCTCTTCCCTTCCAAAAATCATCCAAGTTCTCAAACGCTCTCTTCCAAATTCTCAAAGTTCTTAAACACTTTCTCTTCCAAAATCCTCAAGCTTTCCAAACACTTCTCTACTCTCTTCCACATTTCCCTTATCTTCCAAAATTCTCCAAATCTCTCAAACACTTTCCTTCCTTCCTCAAATGCTCTCTTTAATGTTCTCTAAGTTGTAATTTATTTTTCTTGTAATGTACATTCTTTCTTCTTATTTTGTTTCTTTTGTTTTCATTTTTGTTTTGTGTAGGAAAATTAAATTGGATTATTCAATCACCAATCCCTGTGGAATCGACCTCGCACTTACATACGCTAAACTACCAACGGTTCGTGCACTTGCGAGTATCACAAGTTGAGGATGCAGCTGAATCCATTTTGGTGCAGCTAAATCTACACAACAATACGCTATACTACCGAACGGCTCGTGCACTTGCGAGTATCACAAGTTGAGGATGCAGCTGAATCCATTTTGGTGCAGCTGAAATCTACACAACAGGAGCAGGAATTTTTCACAATTCCCTCCAAACCTATAGCAACAAATAATATATGATCCTCGCAATAGAATCCTTTTAACGAGGAACTAATTGCCTCGCAATATGTGTTCCACATATTTTTCACGTGTTTTATTAGCGAGGAAATTATATTTGCCTCCCTGATATCATGGAACTCTATGTTTGCACTTGTAGACATGAACCTGGAAAGCAAGTCTCCATCTTTGACAACATCTAATTTGTCTTCTTTCAACTCTGTTGGCACTAAAACTTGAACAGATAGAGATGAGTGCAACTTACAAGTGAGGTGGACGATCGAGAGATCGATTGGATGCTGAATGCAGATTCTTCCTGTCTTTAAATGCTAATCCTGAATGGAAGGAAGCCGAGATTCGTGAGGTCTATGGAACCGGTGTGGAACCAGCCTAAGACCCTCCGATGCTCAAGTAAGTTTGTTTATAAGAGCTCTTGCTGTTGACTATATAGAAGTATAAAAGTCAAGCTGAAAAGTCTTACCCTTGTATTGTAGTGAATGGGTCTCTTTATAGAGGGCATTTTGAATGATCTTAGTACTCATTTCCTATGTGGGACTCCTGGGAGGGCCCTATGAGTTTGACACTTGTATTTAGATATTTCTGGCAGGTGCTTCAAGGCTGATTTGTAGAATCGGTAGTGGGTGCCGATTGTATATGGCTTTTGAGACAATGCCATCGGTAGAATATGCCGATTGTTCGAGGCCTTGAGCACTTGGGTGAGCTGAAGTGATCCACGTGTCGTTGTATGAGTGGAAGGTCAGATATGGTACAAACAGGAGTCCCCCAAGTTATCGATTGAGAAGCGACTTCTCGGTTGGGGACTTGAACCCGTCTTCGGCATTCTGACCCGGACTCAATGGTCCCAATGTTGACGATGGAGGTATGTAGTCCCCCAAGTGCTCGAGCGAGTGGGCTTGGGAAAGAGACGGTGTCTTGTACCGAATGTCCTGAGGTGATTGAGAAATCAACTAATGTGCGCCTGCCGTTCGGCACGAGTGGTGATTGAGAAATCAACCAGTGCGCCTGCCGTTCGGCACGAGTGGTGATTGAGAAATCAACCAGTGTGCCTGCCGTTCGGCACGAGAGGTGATTGAGAAATCAACCAATGTGCGCCTGCCGTTCGGCACGAGAGGTGATTGAGAAATTAACCAGTGTGCGCGCGCTTGCCGTCCACACGCACGAGGGGATGAGAATCAACCAGTGTGCGCGCGCCTGCCGTTCGGCACGAGTGGTGATTGAGAAATCAACCAGTGTGCGCGCGCTGCCGTTTGGCACGAGTGGTGATTGAGAAATCAACCAGTGCTCCTGCAGTTCGGCACGAGAGGTGATTGAGAAATCAACCAATGTGCGCCTGTCGTTCGGCACGAGAGGTGATTGAGAAATCAACCAATGTGCGCCTGCCGTTCGGCACGAGTGGTGATTAAGAAATCAACCAGTGCGCCTGCCGTTCGGCACGAGAGGTGATTGAGAAATCAACCAGTGTGCGCCTCCGTTCGGCACGATTGGTGATTGAGAAATCAACCAATGTGCGCCTGCCGTTCGGCACGAGAGGTGATTGAGAAATCAACCAATATGCGCCTGCCTTCGGCACGAGAGGTGATTGAGAAATCAACCAGTGTGCGCCTGCCGTTCGGCACGAGAGGTGATTGAGAAATCAACCAATGTGCGCCTGCCGTTCGGCACGAGAGGTGATTTGAGAAATCAACCAGTGTGCGGCAGCCGTTCGGCACGAGAGGTGATTGAGAAATCAACCAATGTGCGCCTGCCGTTCGGCACGAGAGGTGATTGAGAAATCAACCACTGTGCGCCTGCCGTTCGGCACGAGAGGTGATTGAGAAATCAACCAATGTGCGCCTGCCGTTCTGCATGATTGGTGATTGAGAAATCAACCAATGTGCGCCTGCCGTTCGGCACGAGAGGTGATTGAGAAATCAACCAATGTGCGCCTGCCGTTCGGCACGAGAGGTGATTGAGAAATCAACCAGTGTGCTCCTGCCGTTCGGCATGAGAGGTGATTGAGAAATCAACCAATGTGCGCCTGCCGTTCGGCACGAGAGGTGATTTGAGAAATCAACCAATGTGCGCCTGCCGATCTAGCTTGAAGGTTGCTAGTTCTGCCACGTTCAGGAAGTTGAAGCGTCTCGAGGTTGGGAACGTTTGGGCGTCGCCATGTATGCGTGACACGTGTCGGCATGGCTGTGAAGGGTCGCGTCGTTCCGTATTCCGATGTGTCGTTTCGCTTCCCGATGCTAGATCGGCTTTATAACTGTGAGGAGGAGACGAGAGTTCGAATACTTGGAATTTTTGAGAGCAAAGAGAGCTTGTGAGAGGCGATTTCCGGCAACCGTGTGAAGGCTGAGTAGGCGATTTCCGCGAGCGTGAACAAGGCGGAGGCAATTTCCGGAAAATCTTGAACCACCGTGCAAACAAGGTATGTTGCCGTGTTTTTCTATTTTTCCGAATCAAAGTGTTGAATTCGATGAGTTTTGGTTTGAACAACGTATGAATAAGCATGAACAAGTATGAACAAGCATGAACATAAGTGTTTAGGGGGTGGAATAGGAATTTGATTCTAGCATAGCACTTAGTTTCCCTTCGTATGTTGTTTGTAGATGTCAGATACCGAATCCGAGAGTAGGCGTAGTCCGAGGGCGTATGAGGACGAACCGTCTTCGGGGAGTTCGTCGGAGGGGAGGGTGGGTGCCGAATTGAGAGCTCTTCGAGCCGTGAGATAGTAGAGGAGGCATGAGTGCATGCCGAGGCTGTGGGCACTTCGACTAGAGACCCTGGAAATGGTGAGCCTTCGACCTCGGGTCGTGAGGCGGATGAGGGTGGTGTGTCCGTTGCCGCCCCTGGGGAGGGGGTGTTAAGGGTTGTCAGAGGGAGGCAACGGATTCCGATGACGAAGCCGAAGGAAATATTGTTCGGCGTAGATGAGTTAGAGCCGAACACAATGACCGAGGCTGAGCGCGAAGATTCGAGCAGAGTTCAATATTCCGGAATCGGTAGAGATGCGAATTCCGGGGCCCTTGGAGTCGCTCAGTGAGAATGACAAGGGCGTAGTCTTCTTCACCGACGTGTTTAAACATGGGCTTCGGCTACCGTTGAAGCATTCGGTGCAGAAGATTTTGGCTGCGATCGGGTATGCACCGGGGCAGGATAATCCAAACTTTTGGATTACATTGCTCGGGATGATCACGGCGTTCAGCTGGCTGGCGAGGGAGAGCCGAGCTACGACAGTTTGCCCAACTGTATAGTGTGACGAGGGCGAAGAGTACCGAGAACGGGGGGTGGGTTCAGCCAACTGCCCATCGGCAGGGCAGCGTGGGCACTTTGTGGTAGGGGTGCCGAGCTCTCAAAAGACGTGGCACAAGCGTCGTGTGATTGTCTCTGGGGACTGGGAATCGGCACCAGGAGTGATTGTCGAGAGGCGGATTCCTACGACCTTCCAGACAGTCGGTAGGATAGGACCTGCCATTCGGCATCATTTTTTTTTTGACCTGCCGTTTGCCTTTGTATTTCAGGATCTTTGAAATGGCCTGATGCACCGATCAGGGAGGTTGAAGCAATCGAGAGGGTGAGGACAAAGATTGCCGAAGAAGATCGGTTCTTTAAGGAGTTGCTCTATTTTCGGATTCTGTTCAAGGCAGGCCTGATCGGTAAGGCGGAATTCGACCGAAGAGCAAAGGAAGAAAATTAAGAAGATTAAAGACAGAGTAAGTGATGCCGTTCGCGGGCAGGTAACTTCCGTTTCCCCTTAATACCGTTGCTCTCCTAACTCGTGTTTGAATACGGTGGCAGGTGGGAGGCCTATGAGTGAGGCGACTAGGCGACGTCCGGAGGGCAAGGGGCGTCGAAGCAGAAGAAGGTTCAGCCCCCAGGCCGAAGAAGAGAGGCTGCAGGAGAGGCCGAAGGGGCTTCGCGGACGACCAGACGGTGGCGGATCGTCGGCGGGAGAAGAGGGTGGCCGAAGCTGAGGTAGTTCGGGAGATCCACCTTCAGGTAACGGGCAAAAGGATGATCGAGGGGGCCCTCGATGCGACGCCGTTGCCGAAGCGGCCAAGGGGGCCGAATGAAGGGTCATCATGCTCTCCCGATGATGAAGAAGAGGGAGAGGAGGGGCCGGTGAACATAGCTTGCCCTCGGAAAGCGGTGCCGTTCATCAATTGCATGATCGATGACGCTCAGATGGAGCTGCGGAGATCGAGCAGTTGTCGGTGAAGACATTGCGTGAGCAGACCGGACGCGCCTTCCGGCTTCAGGCTGCAGTAAGTGTTTAAGAGTTGTGGGTGTCCATGTATATTTTGATTCGGCATGTATTAATGTTTCCGTTCGTGTTGCAGGCTGATATGGAAATATGGCTCTGTGCGAAGCGAGCCGTAAACGCTGCCCGAACGGTACCATAAAAAATTCGAGGAGGGCCGTTCGAACATTGCCGATGTTGGGAAGAAGCTCCAGGAGGCTGATCGGCACGCCGATGAGAATGCTGCCAAATTGCAGAGCTGGCATCTAAGCTTGCGGCGGCCGAATCGGAGGTGGTGGCTGCGCAGGAGGCCAAGGCGGCAGTGGAGGTAGCTATGGACGCGGCCGATCGGTCGCATGCGAAGGAGGTAGAGGATGCGAAGGTAAAGGTCGTTGCTGCGCTACCGAGCGTCGGAAGAGTTCACGCTTCTGGTGGACAAAGAAGTCATGGAAGCTGACAAGAAGCTGAACCTCAAACGGTATAATGCTGACAAGAAGCTGAACCTCAACTTCCTTCGGGATCCGCCACCGCTGCCAGAGGGCGTAACCGAAGAGATGGTGGAGGCTTACAAAGGCGAGGATGCCGAACCAGAGGAAGCCGATGACACCGAATCTAGCAGCGAGGAGGGAGAAAGTCGTCCCGGGCCGAGGGCTGTCAAGGTAACCACGCGGAGCCGTCGACCGGTCCTGAGCCTGCGGGGGTATCGCCGAAGCCGAGACAACCGATGCCGATCCGTCCTCTACTTAGAATTTGTCCTCGTTTTCTTCTGTTTTTGCATAATTTGGAATTGTAAAACAATATTTTTGAAACATGCCGAACGGCATTTTGTTGAAACAGTTTGCCCTTTCTGGCTAAGTTACCCATCTTAACTTTGTTTCGGTTTAATTTGCCGAACCCTTTGTTCGTGTATGTATGCATGCCATTGGTAAAACATTGAGAGTATAATACCGTTTCTGTTGAGCGAAGCCGCATGTATAGAATTGGGACTGTACTGAAATAAAACGTTCACAAAGATAATCGACTGAAGATGACAACCGAAAGTGAAAGCCGAAGGCGCGATCACTTGTAGTAGTATTTGAGATGCTCTATGTTCCAAGGGTGGCCGAGGGTCTGACCATCGGTACCACGCAAACGGTAAGTTCCCGGTCGGCAGATGGTGACGACCTCGTAAGGACCTTCCCAAGAGGGACCAAGTGTGCCATCGCTGGAGTCCTTGGTGGCAAGAGAGACTTTACGTAGGACCCAGTCCCCTGACTTTAAACGATCGCGCGTCTGACGCGTGAGTTGTAATAGCGGGAGGTCCGTAGTTTGTAAGCAGCGTTCCGAAGCTGGGCCTGGGAACGGTGTTCAGCAATGAGGTCTAAGTTGAGCGTGAGCAGGTCTTCGTTTTGCTCTGGCGTGTAAGATGCTGTTCGGCATGACGGAGCGTGATCTCAACCGGGACAACGGCTTCGGTACCGAAAGCAAGGGAAAAGGGTGTTTGGCGGTTGACCGTCGGTAGGAGGTGTTGATGGCCCATAGTGCCTCTGGAAGGAGATCGGGCCAGGCTCCTTTAGCCGATCCGAGCTTCTTCTTCAGTGTCTTCTTGATGATCTTGTTGATGGCTTCTACTTGGCCGTTTGATTGTGGATGTGCTGGCGATGCAAAAAACAAGTTGATGCCGAATCGGTGGCATAGATGCCGAACTGAGAGGAGTCAAATTGTTTTCCGTTGTCGGTGATGATTGCGGTCGGGAGGCCGAATCGGCAGATGATGTTCTTCCAAACGAAATGCTCAACTCTTGCTGCGGTGATAGTTGCGAGGGCTTCGGCCTCGGTCCATTTCGTAAAGTAGTCGACGCGACGATGGCGTACTGAGCTGTCCCTTTGCTTGGGGCATGGGGCCGATGAGATCTAAACCCCATTGAGCGAAGGGCCACGGGCTAACAATCGGCGTGATTGGTTCGGCAGGTAGAACAGAGCCGAAGCGTTGGCATTGATCACACTTCTGGACGAGTGTGGTGGCATCGGTATGGAGGGTTGGCCAGGTAATACCCTTGCCGAATGGTCTTGAAGGCCAGAGACCGAGCGCCAGAATGGTCTCCACAAGCGCCCTCGTGAATCCCTCGTAAGACGTGGTTGCCCTCCTGCGGAGTCATGCACCGAAGCAGTGGTAAAGAATGACCACACCGATAGAGAATCTGATTCAAGATTAAGTATCGTGCCGAACGCGGCGAAGAGTTTTGGCCTCAGCTTTGTCGGTCGGTAGCGTTCCACTCGAGACGTAGGCGAGAATTGGATCCATCCAGCTTGGATCCTGCCGAACGGCATGTACCTCAGTTCAGGAGTGCCTGCGCCGATCAAGAATTTCGATCGGCACGTGCCGGCCTACGTTGTCGTCAATTGCTGATGCCAGGCGTGACAGTGCATCGGCATGGCTGTTCTAGAGTCTGGGGATCTCCTGAACTTGATACGCGGCAAAGTGGTGGAGCAGTCGGCGAGCGTGTGTCAGTAGGCAGCCATGGAGGTGTCCTTGGCTTCGAATTCGGTCCGTACCTGATTAACGACAAGTTGTGAGTCGCTGCATATTTTCAGCTGTCGAGCGCCCATTCCTTTGGCGAGCCGAAGGCCTGCCAGAGAGCTTCATATTCGGCTTCGTTGTTGGAAGTGTGGAATTGGAATCGGATGGCGTACTCGATGGTAGTCTGATCAGGGGCTTTTAGTACTAGACCAGCCCCGCTGCCCCCTCTGCGGTTGGACGAACCATCCACATAGAGAGTCGAGACGGGAATCGACGGACTAAAGCTCCCTTCAGTGGGTGAGCAGCTGATGTTGCCGAAGTCGATTCAGGGTCGGCATCGTCTAGGTTGCGTCCTTCTGACGTAGTCATTTCAGAGATGAAATCGGCTACCGCTTGTCCCTTTTCGGCAGGGCGAGGGTGATAGTGGATGTCGAATTCGCTGAGCTCAATTGCCCATTTCACCAGCCGACCTGACGTCTCCGGTCGTTGTAGCATCTGGCGTAGAGGCTGATTGGTGAGAACGGTAATGCCTGAGCTTGGAAATACGGTCGAAGCTTGCGAGCTGGAGAGGACGAGAGCGTAAGCCAGCTTTTCCAGCTTGGGATATCGAATCTCGGCATCCTGCAAGGCGTGGCTAGTATAGAAGATTGGGAGCTCTGTGCCGTTCGGCTTGCGAATGAGTACGGAGCTCAATGCCGATCCTGATCCTGATAGGTAGAGAATTAACTCTTCGCCGGGAAGAGGGGTGGATAACAGGGGCGCTCTGCCCATATAGGCTTTGAGGTCTTGGAAAGCGCGGTCGCATTCGGCAGTCCAGAACAATCTACCGTTTGCTCCCCTTGAGGGCTTTAAAGAAAGGAGCACAGTGATCGGTAGCTTTTGATATAAAGCGAGCAAGAGCGGCGACACGCCCCGTGAGGCTCTGGATATCGTTCTGAGTCTTCGGAATCTGCATGTCGAGCAGAGCTTTGATTTTCTCAGGGTTGGCTTCGATGCCCCGTTGGCTGATCATGAAGCCAAGGAATTTGCCCGAAGAGACGCCGAAGGCACATTTACTAGGGTTGAGCCGCATGTTGTACTTCTTGAGGACGCTGAACATGAGGGAGAGGTTGTGGAGGTGAGAATCGGCTGTCTGCTCTTGACCAGCATGTCATCCACATAGACCTCCATCGAGGTGCCGATGAGTTCAGAGAAGATTTTGTTGACCAAGCGCTGGTAGGTTGCCCCGCGTTCTCAGGCCGGACGACATGACATTGTAACAGGTAGAGTCCTTCGTCGGTGATGAATGCCGTATGTTCGCGATCGGCAGGGCTCATAAATATTTGGTTGTACCCTCAGTATGCGTCCATGAAGCTGAGAAGCTCATGCGCCTGCCGTGCGTCTACCATCTGGTCGATCCTTGGCAAAGGAAAGCTGTCTTTGGGGCAAGCCTTGTTTAAATCGGTATAGTCTTGACACATTCGCCAGGCGCCGCCTGATTTCTTGACCAGGACCGAATTGGCCAGCCAAATTGGGTAAGTGACCTCCTGGATGAAGCCGATTGTCCGCAGTTTTTCCACCTCAATTCTCATTACTTCATACCGTTCGGTGTCATAGGCCCGCCGTTTCTGCCTGATGGGTCTGAAAGTGGGGCAGATGCTGAGCTTGTGACTGATGACGCTCGGGGCGATGCCAGGCATGTCGTCGTACGACCAAGCGAAGACTTCCGTGTTGGCGCGTAAGAAGGCAATGAATTCGGTACGCAGTGCCGGACTTAATGTGGTACCGATTCGAACCCTCGGGTCGGGGTGCTGATTCGGAAAGGGAGACCGATTCTAAGTCTTCAACGGGTTGTGCCTGCGGGGTGAGAGCCTCATCTCGGGGATCATCCGGTTTGTCCGCCCCCTGCCGTTCGGCATAGTAATGTTGACAGCCACCGAATATGCTTCGGGAGGCGTAGCTCGTGCCGATGCCTTTGTTGCTGATACGTAACACGTCCGCGCACTCAACTGATCCCCTCGCACTTGGCCTACGCCAGCGTGGGTGGGGAACTTGAGGAGGAGCATGTGTGGTGACAGCATGGCTTTCATTCTGGTGAGCGCCGTCCTGCCGATGATGGCATTATACGCTGTTGGGCAATCGACTACTAAAAAGTGAGTGTAGATGACCGAACGTCTGGGAATGGTGCGGACCGCAAACGGAAGAAGGACACTGCCGATTGGTTCGATCACATCACCAGAGAAGCTGAGTAGAGGGGTGATGTCTTTGTTCAGATGCTGTTGATCTATGCCGAGGGCATTGGAAGCGTCGGCGAGAGTACGTTGACCGAAACTGCCGGTGTCGAATGAGGATTCGGCCTACATCGAAGTCCGAGATATCGGCTCGTATAATCATAGGATTGGAGTGGGGGAAGATGATGCCTCGTTCCTCTTCTTCGGAAAAGGTGATAGGTTCCCAACCGATTCGTCGGATTTTGTCGTTGCGTCCTCCCGCCACGCTGAGGATTTGGGGGTGCCGAACGGCACGGACATAGTCTTTCACAGATCGGCTCCTGGATTCGGTGAGGGGAGCTCCGCCACTGATCATATTGATCTGTCGATTGGATGGTTTGTCCGATGATGGTTTAGTGCTCAAGTACTGATCCAGCTTTCCGTCGTTGATGAGACGTTCGATAATTTTCCGAAGGGCGATACACGATTCCGTATCGTGGCCATTATACTGGTGATATCGGCAGAATACACCGGTGTCCTTGTCGTTTTGCCGAGGGAGTTTGCGATTGTTCGGCTTCGGTATCATTTCGCCTTCTGCGAGGAGAACATGCTCATAGGTGGTGGTGAGCAAAGTGAATATTTGTTCCGGCCGATTTCGCTTCGGATCTCCGAAGGCGTTTCGCCTGTCGGATTCTTTGCCCTTCTTGTTACTGCCCTGCCGATCGTGGAAGTAGTCATTTCGCTTGTTTCGCGGCTAGGAAAAAGCTGGGGCAAGGGATGCCGTTCGGTAGGGGGGCGGTCCGTCGTTCGATTGCAGGGAAACGGTCATAGCATCGTGCCGAAGGTCGATCGGTGGGGACCGTTTTATCTGGTTGAGCCGAAGCTGATCCTTTGGAGTTGAAGTGCTCAGCCTTGGCGTGGATAGCTGCCTGCTTCATCAGCTCGGAGTAAGTGGTCCAGTTGCTGCTGTGGACCAGATCCGAACTGGGATGACCGAAGGCCACTTTTGAAGCCACCGAAGGCTGCTCTATCGTCAGTTCTGGACATCGGGAGTATTCATGGCTAAACCTAGCCGCATATTCCCTCAGAGGCTCATCGTCTTGCTGCCGAACGGTATAGAGGTCATCGGCAGAGTACAGTCGATCGGTCTGAATCATGAAATGGTTGAGGAAGGTTTGCTTCAACTGATTAAAAGAGTCAACCGTACCTGGCGCCATTCGATAGAACCAATTCAGAGCGGCTCCAGAGTCAGGGTGGAAGGGAATAGTAAACATTGGCCTTCGTCTCAGCCCTTTGCAACCCAAGGCCGATTGGAAGGTATGAATATGAGTAACGAGATCTTCCACCCCTGAGTAGAACGATATTCGGAGTGCCTGAACCTCCTTCTCGTGTCTGAATGTCCTGATTCCGACTGGTAAATGGCCGTGGCTGTACCGTTCCCCACGTTGGTGTCGAGCCTGGTTCTGTTCCTCCTCAATGCGATTCACCTTCTGCAAGAGGAGACGAATGGTTGGATTGGTAGAGGGAAGATCGTCTCGAAGGTTTCTTTCGCTCGGTTCACTGTACGTTGGCCAACGTGGCGGCCTCGCCTTTCATGGTCTGCCGTTCGGCTGGGACTTCTCTCGTCAGCGTCTCGCATGTCGATCGTTACCCTGATCCGTTTGATGGCGCTCCTTTGAGTGTCCTGCCGATCGGCGGGAGATTGTGGTCAGGCTGAAGTTGGAACATAATCTGATTTGTCCGTTTCTTCCAGACCGATGGCACCGTATCTTCGGCGTATGGGGGATTTTGGTCCAAGAGTCTCTAACTGCCGATCGTTGAGTTTTGCCCGACCCGGATGTGGGAGGGCTGTCGTTCCTTGCGCTGCTCATCGATCCTATCGCGGCAATCGGAGTAAACTCGATATTCTGGATGGCACTCCCTGGGGGAGGGTACGAACAGTCTTCGGGAAGCAATTGGTTTGTTTGCGGCCTGCTGTTTCCCTTTATCCTGAACGCTTGGCTTCCGTACGCTCTTAATCGACTTCTCCTGCCGAACCTGCATGGTTCGCTCCAAACCGTTCTGCAACGGGGTGGAATGTGTTTGTTGATCACGCAGTTGCCTCTGGGTGTCATCTAGTTTAGAAGCGAGGATATTGTTGTGCTCCTGCATTCGTGCCATTTCCTCCTGGAGAGTTTCCATGCGAGCCTCCATTGTGGTTGGTCGAGCGGGGGTCTCTGTTCGTGGCGTCTGAAGCAAGGGAGCTAGATTTGGCTCACTGCCGAGGCCGATGATGGGGCCATCGGCGAGGAGGGCCGAAGATGGATTCATCTTTTGGTTTCAGTGTTTGGAGTTTTGAGATATGGGTTAATCGATAAGCGATTCCCACAGACGGCGCGCCGTCTGTTGGCACTAAAACTTGAACGGATAGAGATGAGTGCAACTTACAAGTGAGGTGGACGATCGAGAGATCGATTGGATGCTGAATGCAGATTCTTCCTGTGTTAAATGCTAATCCTGAATGGAAGGAAACCGAGATTCGTGAGGTCTATGGAACCGGTGTGGAACCAGCCTAAGACCCTCCGATGCTCAAGTAAGTTTGTTTATAAGAGCTCTTGCTGTTGACTATATAGAAGTATAAAAGTCAAGCTGAAAAGTCTTACCCTTGTATTGTAGTGAAGGGGTCTCTTTATAGAGGGAATTTTGAATGCTCTTAGTACTCATTTCCGATGTGGGACTCCTGGGAGGGCCCTATGAGTTTGACACTTGTATTTAGATATTTCTGGCAGGTGCTTCAAGGCTGATTTGTAGAATCGGTAGTGGGTGCCGATTGTATGTGGCTTTTGAGACAATGCCATCGGTAGAATATGCCGATTGTTCGAGGCCTTGGGCACTTGGGTGAGCTGAAGTGATCCACGTGTCGTTGTATGAGTGGAGAGTCAGATATGGTACAAACAAACTCTATGGTCTCTGTTGCATACTTGTTGATTTCTTCTATTGCTTGTTTGAATCGCTTCTCAAAACCAATGTTGAAGAACCTCTTCATCTTCCATATAAGGCTCATAGGTGACATAAATCTAGATGAACAAATATCAACTGTGTCATCAAAAGATTTGGCAAAGCTCAATCCTGCATGTTTTCTAAATCCAAGCAAGTAGAGTCTGTGCCATATGCTACGTTGCATATGTTATCTGTTTATACCACAATTCTCGGACCACTAAGGAGATGACACATCGACAAAGCAGAGAATCGGTAAGGGGAACTTTCAGCATACTACGCCATCATTCAATCAAGATTAATACTATATCCATACTTACTTAAGCATCGGAGAGCCTTCGACCGATACCACACCGGTGCCTTAGGTCTTACCGAGCATTTCTCATAATGCAGATCGCACGCTCGGCCGTGGCCCAGCGCATTCCGAAGGCCCATACATCACTAAGTTGAGCCCGAAAGTGGCGAACCACTTTCTTGCATCAACACATGTCTTCATCCATTTACAATAATCCCACTCTCAAGTGGAATGAAGAAAACCAAAAATTGCCTAGGTTGATCAATTGAAATTCGTACCACATTGCTAACAAAGCGTCAAAGAGACAATATAAGATAATTCGAGAACCAATGAACCGCTGATCAGCTCATAGAAAAAGTAAAAAAAAAAATAATTGTAATAAACTAAATTAGATTCTTCATCCTTCTAAAATGTTGCTAGGTTTAAATATACACAAATGAAATAATGCAGGATATGCAGAAAGAACAGGATATGCACAAACATACCATCAACACCGACTGCTAGAACATCGATCAACTCCTTAGTAACCCAAATCAGTTGGCACTTCACTGGTTCAAGAAGTTTCACATACAATTCTTCATTCACAAACTTGATGAGCAAACTAACAAACAAGCCATACCCATTAGTAACAATGACATGTAAGTGCTTAATATGTGTTTTGCCGACATGACTTTCACATAAAACCCCATAAAGTTTCGCTTTGTTGAGCAGCAAGTATTCTTGTGGCTTTGGAATAATGCAAATTAGGGTCTTAGTTTTGGTTCAAGAAGCTCAAAGGCTTGCCTCAGAGAGAGCTATGTTGGGTTTTCCGCTTTACGGGAAACAATTTGAATTAGTTTCAAAGCCATGTATGGTTCATAGGGTACAACTATAGAATGAATTTGAGTGAGTGGAGGCATGCATAAATGGTAGAAGAATTGAGTTGAGAAAATTAGAGGGTATTAAAATTTTCATTAGAAAATCAAATTCCAATTGCAAATAAAGTAGCCCAAGATCAGACTATTTCCCACAAATTATCCACCTACTCCTCTCTAACATCGTTAAACATCCTTCTATATATTTTTCTCATCTAAACTGAATATCTTCTTTGTCCGATTCAGACTTTGTCCCCTTTGTTTGACTGGGTTAATGTTTCTCTAAAAACTCATTGTTGTCCGATGAGCTTTTAGCTTTGCACATTCAATTTTGTCACGACTTGACCATTTGATGTTTGGCCTTTAATAGTTGGGCTTTAATTTAACTAACCATGAAATTGGCCCATTTGACTACGGAAATTAGATTGTGCTAATTTTGGTCCAAACAATTTCCTATTAATGTCGGATTTTCTTTTGAAGGCATTGATGTGACTTACATGTTCAATTTCATATTTACTTTTGTTTTCATCAATAATTGTTCAAACTTAAAGCTTCTAATATTAATGGAATATGAATCATCTTAGCTCCTAAAATTCATTAGACTAAAGCATCAAGTGGCCCAAGATCGGACCTTCTCCCACAAATTATCCACCCACTCCTCTCTAACATTGTTAAAGACCATCTAAACTGACAATCTTCTTTGCCATCTCTTTAATAGATGTGCACAACATGATCAGTTGAGATGGTAAATTAGTTTTTTTTTTTCCAAATTAAATCATGTGATTATAGATGCAATTTATGATTAAGAAAAAGAGAGGCACTTGACAAATATAGCTAAATTGTAGTCTCTAAGATTTAATCAGTCCTAAATTTACCATAACCATATAACAGTCTAGTGCCCGTGTACAGCCTCATTAATGTTTTTCGTTATCAAAATATTCAGAATCCTATATTAATAGAAGCAAAATGAAAGTATACAATGTAAGGGAAAATGTTTCCTTGACATTTCGTATGAACGACAGAAACATGAGTAAATAACTATATTTGTCTTCAGAAATTCATAAAATAGGCACCACCACAGTTAGGGCTGTCAATGGGTCGTGTCGTGTCGGGTTCGTGTAGTGTCAAACTTTTAAACGTGTCAAGAAACCCCAACCCAAACACGACCCATTTATTAATCGTGTCAGGAAATGCAAACCCAAATCCAACCTGTTTATAAACAGGTTGACACGACACGACCCATTTGTAACCCGTTTATTAAACAGGGTCGTGTCATGGGCCGTGTCAACCCGTTTACTACCTAACAACCCGCGAAAAAAATTAAAGAAATTGAACCTTCAGCACACCCAATGGGTTTCGAACCCCAGCCAATTTCACCTCTCTACTTGCTCCTTATCCATCTTGGTGTTGATAACTTTGTGATTATATGTTACAACATTTGATATTTATAATGTCTTTAAAAACTGATGAGCACTTAATTATTAAATTTTTATCCATAAATTATATTTGTTAATTACCTTATTTAACAAATATATTTACCTTTTTTGCTACATGTAAAATATATTTAACAAATAATAAATTACCTTATTTCCATCTCCAACATTTAAGTAAATGTCTTTGTCCTTTTATTTTCATTTATTTTTATATTACTCCATTTACTTAAGTTTACAATGTAAATAAGGAAGTACCCCCCATTTGGATTCAAATAAAAATACTAGAAAATCAAATTTCCACCAAATCAAAATATGAAAAATCAGTTTTAGTGCAAAATACGATTTAGGCTAAAAATGATGGCTCATTAAGTCAATATATACTTCATACTAAAATCTCATAAAATCAAGTTTTCTTATTTGATGTGTAAGGAATAAAAACCGCCAAAAATTATCTTGAGAAAATGATTATTCCGAAAAACCATTTTTCATACTAAGTCAATATTACACCTCCGCTAAAAAAGTGACATAATACAAATTTTATAAGTTATACGAAATTTCTTTTGGGATTAGGGTTTTAGGGTTTAGGGTTTAGGGATTAGAGTTTAGGGATTAGGGTTTAGGATTTAGGGTTTAGGGATTAGAGTTTAGGGATTAGGGTTTAAGGTTTAGAGTTTAGGGTTAGGGTTTAGGGTTAGGGTTTAGAGATTAGAGTTTAGGGTTTAGGGTTTAGGGTTTAGAGTTTAGGGTTAGGGTTTAGGGTTATGGTTTAGGGATTAGAGTTTAGAGTTTAGGGTTTAGAGTTTAGGGTTAGGGTTTAGGGTTAAGGTTTAGGGATTAGAGTTTAGTGTTTAGAGTTTAGAGTTTAGAGTTTAGGGTTTAGGGTTTAGGGTTTAGGGATTAGAGTTTAGGGATTATGGTTTAGAGTTTAGAGTTTAGGGTTTAGGGATTAAAACGTTAAACCATAAACCCTAGATACATAATTAATTCAAATAATAAGGAATAATTACTAACAAATATAATTTATGGATAAAAATGTAATAATTAAGTGCTCATCAGTTTGTAAAGACATTATAAATATCAAATGTTGTAACACATAATCACAAAGTGATCAACACCAAGATGGATAAGGAGCAAGGAGATGGGTGGAATTGGCTGGGGTTCGAAACCCAGTGGGTGTGCTAAAGTTTCAATTTCCTTAATTTTTTTCGCGGGTTGGCAGGTAATAAACGGGTTGACACGACCCATTTAATAAACGGGTTAAAACAGGTATTTAAACGGGTTGGTGGGTTGACCCGAAACCCACCTGTTTATAAATGGGTCAGTGGTGGGTTGACCCAAAATTACCCATTTATTAATGGGTCGTGTTTTTCCCGTGCGGGTTTCGAGTCGTGTAACGGGTCAAGTCGGAAATTGCCACCCTAACCACAGGACCACTAGTAGGCTCGTCAATGGGCCTTAATGGCTTGGTGGGGTGCCGAACTTTAAGAGAGAAAGGGACCGATGAAATCAAAGCCCAAGCCTACGCATGGGCCGGGCTGAGAACCCATCAGCCGGGCTGCGCTGAACGGCCTACTTCATGGAAAAAATCATAAACTTAATCATAAGGGCATTTTAGTCCAAATTGATATTAAACTCACTTAATTCCAATATTTTCACATCAAACCAAATTCATAAAACACCAAATAAAGTCACACAACTTAATAAGATTTTCCACAAAAAAAAAAACCAAGTATTATTTTTGAGGTTATTCATAATTAGACTTAATACGTTTTAAGAAATAATTTTTAAAAATAATAAGTATCAAAAAAATTTTTTAAAAAGGATGGTATGAATAAAATGCAAATGTTTGGTGATGTGTTCAAGAAAAGCATGATTAATTGGCGATGATTAGTTTCTGATAGGATTATATTTGGTGATATGATATGTTGTTCATCAAATATATATATATATATATATATATATATAAAAACGTTGTATTAATAATTGACACAAATTAAGTGTTAATCATCAATTATAAATTAGGAAGAGTAAAGAAAAGTAAAGAAATTAAACAAAATATATGTGATTTAAGTGATATAATTATTTATCATAATAATATATGTATGAGCCAAGAGCTTGGAGCGGCTGGGCTCACACCCAAGCCCAAGCCTAGCCCAACCCAAGGCGGGCTAGGCATCTCAAAGCCCATAACGGATCGGGCCGGGCTTTTTTTCAATGGGCCGAGTGGGCCCCATCGGCCCATGAGCCCACGGGGCAAATGATGAGGCCTAACCAGGTATGTAAGACTCGTGTCTTGGGGAAATAAGAACGGTGAGCAATCCCACATCGCTCGGAGAGGGAAATGTGAAGTGCTTTAAATGTGTGAGCACTTCTCTTCCTAGCACGAGACATTTTGGGAGCTCACTGACTTTGGAGTCATAAAAACTCCGAAGTTAAGCGAGTTGGGGGCCAGGGCAATCCTAGGATGGGTGACCCACTGGGAAGTTGTCGTGAGCTCCCAAAAAACAAAACCGTGAGAGCAGAGAGAGGGGCCCAAAGCGGACAATATCGTGCTAGTGGAGTTGGGTCGTGACAAAATGGTATAGAGAGGAACCTCGACCGGAAATGTGCCAGCGAGGCACGCTGGGCCCCAAGGGGGGTGGATTGTAAGACATGTGTCTTGGGGAAACAAGAACGGTGAGCAATCCCACATCGCTCGGGGAGGGAAAGGTGAAGTGCTTTAAATGTGTGGGCACTTCTCTTCCTAGCACGAGGCCTTTTGGGAGCTCACTGGCTTCGGATTCATGGGAACTCCGAAGTTAAGTGAGTTGGGGGCCAGAGCAATCACAGGATGGGTGACCCACTGGGAAGTTGTCGTGAGCTCCCAAAAACAAAACCGTGAGGGCAGATAGGGGGGCCCAAAGTAAACAATATCGTGTTAGGGGAGTCGGGTCGTGACAACTAGGTAATAGCTAAGTTGTAACTCACAAACCTAACCTTTCAAATACTTGAATTGTCCTGGCTTGAGGTCAAGCTAGGATCATCCTGCTATTTCCTTTAAAATCAATGCATATTGCTACTTTTCTATAATCTAAAATAACAATTCACAACTACTCAACTTTAAAATCCACACAAATAAAAATTTGACTTATAATCCAACAAATACTTCATGTAAGCAATATATCTATTGAATTAACGTTGTGCACCAACCCATTTATAAGTTAGGTTCCAGTTGACTCAGGCTTGATTAACTCATTTTGTAAGACAATCGTCTGACTTATCAAACACAAAGTATGCAACAGAACAATCATATATGAGCATCAACATGACCCAAGACCGTATTTTGACAGTGCAACATTTATGTGTGGATAAGTTCCTAGCCCAAAACCATGTTATGTAATCTTTAGGATAGGTCGAGTAAGGTTCAAGTGATAAAAATTTGATTGGAAGTGATGAAGAGGAACGAAGGTTTTGAAGCTATATAGCATAAGGTTGTCTCAACTCATGATTAGGAAATGTAAGTTTGACTTAGAGACAATCCATGGATTCATAGTTGGTTAGATGTTTTATTTGCGCATCAGTCAACTTGACGTGATGAGCAGAGTTCCTTCAAGCGCTTAGAATTGCATGAAATTTTGGCAGCATGTTCGTCAAGATGTTAGGTTTCTAGTATAGAAGTTTCAAGGAAAAATTCACATTTTTGAAAAAAGTCGAGCTCAAGCGGCAGACGTAGAATTTCAATTTTCTTTTTTTGTTTTGGAGAGTTTTAAATTATTTTTTCTTCCTAATCTTTTTGGGATTCCTTCCTATGGTTGGTATGAGTTTCCTAGAAGTTCTACACATGTTTTGTTTTAGGGATTTTGTTCCTAAAACTATTGATTCTAAAACAAGTTTTGAGTCTATAAATACTTCGTTTTTGTAGAAGTAAAAAGATACAACTCACATACAAATATCTTTGTGCTTTAAACATCGTTTCTTGAGTGAGTTGATTTTCCATATATGAACTCATAGGGTTTAAATCTTTTTATTGAGTGAGTTCATCGCACATACATGTATAGTTCAAGTAGATTGTTCCTTGTTGAATCTACTTGAATTATAATCTTCAGTCATACATACATCTTTGAGTTGGTGACTTGTGCCTCGTGTGTTGAGTCAAGAAGACAAGTCCTGGTGGGTTCTTGCCTCAAGGTGATTGACAAACGAGGGGAGTTTGTGCCGCGATGGAGAAGACGAATATGAATCAATTTTTGAGATTGGAGAAGTAGCAAGAGGGGTACGGTTTGGCTGCCTTATAGAAGAGTCAAGTAAGTTGAGCCGAGTCGAGTCTTTTATGTACTTCTTGTTAATCTTAGTGGATTTCTTTCTGCTTGGAAAAGTTCCTGTGGTTGTTTTAATCCCGTCTTGGGGTTTTTCCACGTTAAAATTTGCTACGTATTTTATTGTTTGTTTATTTGATTGTTTTACAACTTGATTTAATTGGATTAATTTTTTTTGGTAACATTAAAATTGAACTTAACATTTGGTAAAAGCCTATTGTTAAGCTCATAATTTCATACATATACATGCCCTATTTACTTAGTTCTTTTGCTTAGTTTCCTATAATTATGAGTTATTTACCTCCCTTTGTGTGTTTTGTAGGCCAAGAGAGCAAGAGATCACATTTGATACAATCCATGCATATTAAGGGCTGATTGGCATGAGAGGAATACACTTGAGGCATTTGAAGCAAGATGCTGCAAAAACGTGCAAAAACTGGAGCCTGAGTTAGAAGTTCATTTCGGACTTATCTTCTTCATCCGAACTTGGATTGGGCCAATACTTGTATGGTTGGATCAATGACATTCTGAACTGCAAAATGGACATCTTAAAGTCATCATTTGATTCAGCCCAACCCAATTCGTGAGCCCATGGAAATACACATCATGCTGACTTGCAGATGAGCTCATTGCTTGCTTGGTCATGCTGACATGAGGATGAGCTAGGGCTGCTAGTGGGATTTAGTGGAGTAACCATTTCTGATTATCTAATGCAAGTGTGTTAGGTCATTGCCATATTCAATTCAGATTTCCCACTCCCCTCTCCCTATTAATACCACTTCCATTTCATTCATGAATTCTTCTTCACTATTTTAATGGAGCTGTTTTTGCATCCTTTGATTGATCACCTAAGGTTTTATGTGTTATGCTCTTGTTGGGAAGGTTTGGGGATCATCTTCATTCCATCCATTAGCAACTCATGTGATTTGGTTTCTAGGTCTCCTAATGTAAACACCATGCTTGGGGTCCTTGTGATGTTCAATACAATTTGATCCAAACACCATGGACTTATTTGTGAGCATCTTCATGAGTGAATCAATTTGTTTACTTGCTGTCATAACATGATTAGAACAATTAGGGTGGATTCTAAACCCTCACCTTGTCTTAGTTCTTTTCTTTCTTCTTGTTTTGTTTCTCTTGTTTCCATTTCTGTTTTGTGTAGGAAAACTGAGTTGGATTATTCAATCACCAATCCCTGTGGAATCGACCTCGCACTTACATATGCTAAACTACCAACGGCTCGTGCACTTGCGAGTATCACAAGTTGAGGATGCAGTTGAATCCATTTTGGTACAGCTGAATCTACGCAACACCTATTCACCCCCTCTAGGCTATTAGGTGGTTTAGCCATGCAGTTTCAATTGGTACCAGAGCAGGTCACTCTATATACTTAGTGAGGTCTTTGGCTAGATCACTTTGATATGGATCAGGCTGTCGGTTTTGTGACTCACCCACCTTACTTTGATGGTAGCAACTATGCTATGTGGAAAGCTAAGATGAGAGCTTTTCTTTGGGCCCTTGATGATCGAGTGTGGTATACTATTGAGAATGGTTGGACTAAACCAACCAAAACTATGAAAGATGAGGTAGTTCCCCAACCTAGGAATGAGTGGACTATATATGAAGTAACCATAGTACAAATAACAAGAAAGGCTTGAATGCAATATTCACAGTCGTTTCACTCAAAAGTTTGTGTTCATATGCATGTGTGAGAACTCTAAGGAAGCCTGGGATATTCTACAAGTTACCCATGAGGGAGCCTCTATTGTTAAGAAGTCTAAACTTCTAAAGATCTCTATTCAATTTGAATATATTAAGATGTAACAAGATAAATTTTTTTTAGATTTTATTGCTAGATTTAGTGAGTTAGTAAATTCTTCTTTCAATCTAGGTGAGAAAATCCATGAAACTGTGTTAGGTAAGAAGGTCCTTAGGTCACTCCCTGAAAGATTTAAGACTAAGGTAGTTGCGATGGAAGAGGTCAAGAATTTGAACACTTTGAAGTTGCAAGAGTTGATAGGATCACTTAAGACTTATGAGATGAACTTTCCCGAGCCAAAGAAGAATAAGAACATCGCTCTTAAATCAGTGAAGGAAGATGATTTTGATGAGTCCATGTCTGATGATGAAAGGTTAATGTTTGTTAAACAATTTAGGCATGTCCTCAAGGCCAAGCGAAGGTTTGGAAGGAAATGTTTTGGGAAGAAGGATGACCGTGTGTTTGATAAGTATAGTGAAAGGCCTTCAAATAAAACTTTCAAGCTAAGAGATAAAAAGGATAACACTAGATGTTTTGAGTGTCAAGGATATGGCCAAATGGCACATGAGTGTGCAAATAACTTGAAGAATAAATTTAAAGGTAAGGATAAGGCAATGAATGTCACTTGGAGTGATGTTGTGGCTTTTACTGCTTTTGTACAAGACTTTGACAAGAATGATAATGAGTGTGATAGTCAGATTGAGGATGATGAAGATGAAGATATCTATGAAAATATGATGTCTTATTTGAAGAGACAATGAACACCAAAAATAAAAATATCACTTTGTCATAAAGGATTAAATTAAAGAGCTTGATGAAGAAAAAATTAATCTTGAGAAGAACTTGGATATTCTCTTAACTGCAAGTAGGAATGAGAAAAAGAATTTAAATGAGAACATTAATTCTTTACAAAAGGATTTGATAGATCAAGTTAAATTGGTTGACTTAATGAATTAGGAGAAATAAAAAATTTCAAGGGAGCTTCAGAGTTCAAAACAAAAAATTATTAAACTAACAATTGGAGCTGAGAAAGTTGATAAAATGCTCAATCTTGGGAAAACTTCCGGAGATAAAAGAGGATTAGGATTTGTGGATAATGTGTTAACTCCATCTGTTCATCAAACAAAATTTGTCAAAGCTGTTGAGTCCCATCATTCTAATATTGCACCTCATCCTAGGAAGTTTATACTTGTGTGTCATTGCACAGAAATCATGACATTCGCACAATATGAAAAAGAACCGATGTCTGAAGCTTGGGAGAGATACAAGGAGTTGCTTTGCAAATGCCCACATCATGAGCTACCAAAGTGGATGCAAGTCCAATCATTCTACAATTGGCTAAGGAATACAAGCAAGACTCTCATTGATGCCGCAGCTGGAGGAGCCTTAAATGACCAAAATGTATGATGAAGAATATGAGTTGCTTGAGACCATGGCGTCCAATAGCTATCAATGGCCTAGCGAACAAGTAATGGCTAATTAAGCCGGAGTTCATGACCGCAATAACTGCAATAACTGCACAACTTTATACCCTTTCTAAACAATTTGGTTCATTAGATGTCAATGCTATTCAAACTCCTAATGTTATTTGTGAATTTTGTGCAAGAAATCACTCAAGTGCCCATTGCAACAATGGAAATCCATTTTCCGCACTCGAGCAAGTAAACCAAGTTGGAGATTTCAATATTCAAAGGAATAATCCATATTTCAACACCTACAACCCTGGATGAAAAAAAATACCTGAACTTCTCTTGGAATAATAATCAAAATATACAAAGATCACCTCCTGGATTTCCACTCAAGAGAAAAATTGGGTTAGAGGACATAATCACTCAACTTGCTAGAAATATGAATACGCTTTCAAATAACATCAATCAATTTATGAGCAAGACCGAGACCACATTGCAAAATCAAGCGGCTTCTATAAGAAATTTAGAAGTTCAAATGGGTCAATTAGCTTAGAGCCATTCCAGCGATCAGCTGAGCCCAAGGCTAGGGTGAGAAAAACCAAAAAATCACGTTCCAGCGGTTAGGCCAAGCTCGGGTAGGGTGTGAGTCCCAGCAAGTCGGGCTGGCCCGAAGGCCAGTTGAGCTCGAGGTCCAACTCGCGTTTTGGGTGACGTAAGCGCTGACATCAGCACGACATTAGCGAGCGGATTAAATTTTTTTAGCATTGCACGCGCCAACGGTAAAAAAATTTAAATTTGCTTGCGCGACGTCAGCAGCCCTCGCGAGCACCAACGGCTAGAAGATAGGTGTCCTAACCTGGGTGCTCCGATCTCTTCTCTCCTCCAATCCAACGGCAGACATTTTTTGGCAATAAAATTATGAAAAAAAATCGAAATTTTTTTATAAAAAAAACTAAAAATTTCAGATTATTTTTTCTATAAATACCTATAAATACCCTTTACTTTCAAAACCAATCCTCATACATTTTATTCTACTTCTACTATTATTCACTATTTACTCAACATTTTCCTCTCTTTCACCTTGTATTTTTTTTTTCTTATTTTTATGGCTTCTTCTATCGAAACCGGAGCGGCGTGGAGCACCATGGAAGATGTTTCCTCGTGTGAGGCTTGGCTCCAAGTTTGTCATTGTCCCGTGACAGGCAATGAGATGAAATTTTTTCATATTTGGAAAAAAATTCATGCCGAATTTTGTGAAAAAATTTAGGGGTCGACTGATACGGAAATGACATTGTCTAGTAGGTGGAAAATTATGAATAAAGAGTTGGGAAAATGGAGAGATGCATTGTCAAAAGCGATGGAAAACTATAGAAGCGGGGAAAATCGTATTAACGAGGTAAGTATTTTGTAATTTTCGTGTTATTAAGTTTAATGTCCTAATATATATATTTTGTTAATATTTATTGCATTTTCAATATTTTGTTAATATTTCTTGCATTTTCAATATTTTGTTCATATTTCTTGCATTTTAAATATTTTGTTAATATTTCTTGCATTTTCAATATGTTGTTAATATTTCTTGCATTTTCAATATGTTGTTAATATTTATTGCATTTCCAATTGTTTCTTAATATTTCTTGCACTTCCAATTTATTTGTAAGGTTAATTGCATTTCCATTAATTTTTTTTTGGTTACTTGCATATCCAATATATTTTAAATATTTCTTGCATTTCCATTTTTTTGTTAAATAGATGATTCAAGCACAGATGTGGTTCTGTGCAACGGGGGTGGCAAAAAAAGTTTCAACCATCATGAATGTTGGGAGGTGGTGAAATATTGCAAACGCTTCATAATTATTCCCACGGGTCCCGCCGTTGTATTAAACGAGACGCCACTCCGTGATTCAACGACATCGGAGTCACCTCTCGATTCCCCTATGAGTGAAGACTCACCCATCGAAAAGGAGCCGAGGCCCATTGGCCGAAAGGCTGCGAAGGCAAAGAAAGAGGGTAATTCAAGCAATAATAATTCAAAGTTTTTGGAGGAAATTGCAAGGTAGAATGCCATAAGAATTGAACTGGAGCAGAAACGCCAAGATAACGAGATGGCAATTCAAGCCGAGAACCAAGGGCCCTTGTCTTTTGTCCTGTGAAAATTTGAATTTTGAAATTCATCCGAAATTTGAACCCAAAATCTTATCCGGAAATTTTATCCGATTATGAATAGTCTTGACACGTAGGAACCCGGAAATCTTATCCCAAAATATTATCCAAATTAATTATTGAGGTACAAAAATTTGTGAAAAAAACAAAAAAACAAATAGTAATTGCCCTTAGCCATGGCAACGGGTGGAAACACAAAATACTATTTGCAAGGGCAACCACTATTCATGTGAATAGTAGTTGCCCTAGCTCCCCCCTTGCCATGACTAAGGGCAAATGGGTGGAGTTGCTCTTAGGTTCTGACAGGGAGAAAGTTGGGTACATTGCCCAACCAAACCGAAGTAAGTCCGAAGAATTTGGAGCAAGCTAAGGCAATTACATTGTGGAACGAACAACCAATCAAGACGACCGTTGATTTGGAACAAGAGCAAGCTGGAAAGCTTGCTGCCACAAGCAATGAGCAACAACAGAAGGTTCAGAAGCTGCCAATGCACTTCCAGCAGCTGCCTAGTAAGTTGGCTCAACCCCTGCAAGCCAATCAAGAGCCAATTCCGAGCCCAATCCTTATGCGCCTCCAATTCCATTCCCTCAATGTTTAAAGAGCAAGAAAATTGAAGAGCAATTTGAGAAATTTATGCAAATTCTCAAGAAATTGGAAATCAATATTCCTTTTATTGATGCACTGGAACAAAAATCCACATATGCAAAGTTCATGAAAGATATAATAACTTCAATGAAGAAATTGGGGAACAACCCCACAGTGAAGTTGTCCAAGAGATGTAGCGCCATCTTGCAGGGCCAAGAACTACCAAAAAAGAAGAAAGATATTGGGAGTTTCGATATACCTTGCACAATTGGTTCTACTTACTTTGATAAAGCTTCGTGTGAGTTAGGTTCTAGCATTAATTTGAGGCCTCTCTCTATTGCTAGAAAAATTAGTTTGGGGGAGGAAATTAAATCCACTTATGTTTCTTTGTAGATGGCGGATAGATCAATTACACTACCCAAAGGCACGATCGAAGATGTGATTGTTAAGGTTGATACCCTTGTCTTCCCACGAATTTTCTCGTCATAGACATGGAAACCAATGGTGATACACCAATTATCTTGGGCCAGCCATCCTTACTCACTTAGAGTTCCTAATCGACGTTGAACAAGGTCTTGTGGTTCTAAGGGTAGCAAACAAGAGTGTTTACCCAGAAAGTGAAGAAACATGTTTACTCATGGACACATTGGAAAGAGAAATATCCTCACATTTTGAAGAAGAAAATCCAGATGATCCATTAGAGGCTTGTTTAGTTCACAATAATAACAAGGAGCATGCAAATTAGGAAATTACTGAGATGGCATAATAGTTGGATACATCAAAGCCAAAAATTAAAGATAAGTGGCAGGAATTTGAACCACTTGGTGCCGCACCCCCGAAGCTGCAACTAAGCACCATTGCTGCCCCTTCATTGGTCTTAAAGGCTCTCTCGTCACATCTAAGGTACGCTTTCTTAGGTAAAAATAATCCTCTTCTTGTAATTATTGTTGCTATTTTTGAACACTAGAGAGGAAGAAATTTTTTTTAAATTTTTGAGAAAGCACAAGGCTACCATAGGATGGATAATTGCAGATATCAAGGGAATTAGCCCGTCCAATTGCATGCACCACATTTTATTGGTGGACAGCTTCAGACCTTCCATAGAGCATCAAGGCGAACTCAATCCAAACATGACAGACATTGTCCAAGTTGAGGTATTTAAATTGCTAGATGCGGGTATTATTTATCCTATATCTCGCAGGAGTTGAGTGAGCCCTGTGGCTACACTCATAATTTCCAACCATATTGTGGCTACACTCAAATTTCCATATTCTAAAATACAACTATTCATGCATTGCCCAGACTCAAAATATTTTTTACCCCAACCATGTAGACTCATAATTTGATTCATCATATTTATTAAATTGGTGAAGAATGGTTAACCTAATTTTTTTTTTGTCGTTAATTTTTCTTGACATTATTTTTGTTTCAACATTCGTGATTTAATCTTCTGAACATTTTTACCTAAAAAAATAAAAAATAAAAAATATTTTATAATTTCACATAAAAATTTGGTTTATCCTTCAAATTTAAAAAAGACTAATCATATTAAGATAAATGACAATTACAAATAAAGATAATAAAAATTACAAATAAAGATAAACGACAATTACAAATAAAGATAAACTAATAACCACCATGTGGAGGGCTTGGATAATAGTCTCCAGAGTTATCTTCTGGAATGTAGGCGGAATTGGTATTCATCTCGGCCTCCATAATTTCATATTACTTATTCCCCCAATATTTCTTCTTTCTTGGAGTAAATTTGGATAGGTCCAATGGACATTATCCTCTATTCATTGGTCTCCTTATCTTATTGGACTTGATAGGCATGTTGAGATTCGGTACGTTTGTTTTGCTCTTGTAGGAGCTCTAGCTTTCGCCTCCTATCCTCCTTCAAATCATTTCCTTGTTGAATCAACTCAAACATGTAGTTTGAACTCAAGTTTATGGAACTTTCAATTCCTTTCCCTTTTTTATTGGCATACTTCTGTTTATCTCGTCTGAGCGGCCTTAGAGTAGGTTGTTCATCTTCATCTTCCTCCAAATTGACTGTATTGCCACTAATGGAAGAATCTCTGACTATTGGTGTGGGAGACTCCAATATGTTGTTCCACTTTGGGCAATCTTTTAAGATTTGTCAAGCGTGGTACAACTTGAAAGGCCTTCCAGGAGGCTTATTATCATTCAAGAAAAGTGTTTTTGCATGCATGTCCTACGAATGAGTTAAAATAAATAATAAAAAAGCTAATAATTGAAAATCATTATAATTATAAATTTACTCATTGAATAAAATGGGTACTCACCATATCATCAAGATTAGAGCCACTTGCTTGCCTTGCATTGGCCTTAGTCAACATGCCTTCCAAAGAGAGCATTGTTGGTTGATGATTTTGAACTGAGAAGCAATGGCCTGTGGAGTTCAACGCTTTAGTCTAGCCATGCCTGGATCATTCTCCAAAAAAATTTGGTACACACGAACCCAAAAATGTATCGATTGCTTGGTTGATGACAATCGCCCCATCTTCAAATACAAGAAAACCCAGCCTTTGCATAACGCCTCATCTTTTTCTAGTCTCCAATTCACACCTCTTTGGGATTTTGGGGCCATCTTCAACAACAATGGAAAAAGAATGAACAAAATTAACAAAGGAAAAAAAGGATAATATTGAATTTGGTAGGTTATTTAGCAAATAAATGGCTATTTCGACTTCTCTATCTTTGGTTCTTCCTTCGATTCATGTCTACATAACTTGGCCTTAGTTTTGCAATAATGTGAAGAAACCAATTTAGTATTAAATTGGGAAAAAAATGTCATTTTATGGTACAAGAAGGAGTTTTTTGGGACATCAAATTTCAGCAAAAGGTATAGAAGTTGACAAAGTGAAAATTGACACCATTGCTAAGTTGCCACCGCCCACCACAATCAAGGGAGTTCGAAGTTTCTTGGGTCATGCCGGATTTTACCTTCGATTTATTCAAGATTTCTCCAAAATTACAAAGCCCCTTTGTAATTTATTGCTCAAGGATGCTGAATTTAATTTTACTTCAGATTGTTTGGAGGCGTTTAGTATTTTGAAGAAGAAGCTTACCTCAGCCCCCATCATCGCTGCACTAGATTGGGGATTGCCATTTGAAATTATGTGTGATGCCAGTGAATATGCAGTTGGAGCGGTTTTGGGCTAAAGAAAAAATAAATTACTCCACATAGTTTTTTATGCCAGTTGAACATTGAATGATGCCTAGTTAAATTACTCCACCACAGAAAAAGAATTGCTTGCTGTAGTGTTTGCATTGGATAAATTTCGATCTTATTTGATTGGGAAGGTGATTGTTTATTCCGATCATGCCGCTTTGAAATATTTTCTTTCCAAGAAAGAGGCCAAACCCAAATTGATCCGTTGGGTACTTTTGCTACAAGAATTCGATCTTCAAATTTGTGACAAGAAAGGAATGGAAAACGCTGTCGCCGACCACCTATCACGGCTGGTTCGAAAGGAAGAAGGAGTTGTTGCTGTTGTCCCCATTCTAGAAACCTTCCCCGGTGAACAACTTCTCATCATCCAAACCGTTGACACTCCATGGTACTTGGATTTTGTGATTTATTTGGTCAGCAACATCATCGTTCCTTATGAGTTTTCTACTCTTCAGAAAAAGAAATTTCTTTTCGTGGTGAAACATTATTATTGGGACGACCCTTATTATTGGGACCACCCATATTGGTGGAAATGTTGTTCGGATCAAGTCATTAGAAGATGTGTGCCCAAGACCGAGATGGAAAATATTTTGCGGCATTGTCACACACTTACGTGTGGAGGGCACTTCGGTGCCGCCAAAACCATGGCAAAGGTTCTCCAATCTGGTTTCTTTTGGCCCACTTTATTCAAGGATGCTCATACCTTAGTCTCCTCATGTGATCATTGCCAATGTACGGGTAATATTTCTATCCGCAATCAAATGCCATTACATAATATTCTTGAAGTAGAATTGTTTGATGTTTGGGGTATAGATTTTATGGGATCTTTTTTGGTGTATATATATATATATTGATTGGGTAGATTATGTGTCCAAATGGGTAGAGGTCATGGCTTTACCTACTAATGACGCTAAGGTGGTGGTGGAATTTCTCCGGAAACATATTTTTACTCGCTTTGGAACTCCACAGGCCATTTTGCAATAGACAATTTAATTCCCTTTTGGTCAAATATGGAATTACACATAAGGTCTCTACACCTTATCATCCATAAACAAGTGGGCACGTTGAATTTTCCAATAGATAGTTAAAAAAGATTTTGGAGAAGACCGTTGGAACTCATATTGGAATGCCACCATATCATCTAATTTTTGGAAAAGCATGTCACTTACCGGTGGAGTTAGAGCATAAAGCATATTAGGCAATCAAGACCCTGAATTTTGATATGGGTGCCGTGGGTGAGGAGGATGCTTCGATTAAATGAGATGGATGAATTTCGCAACGAAGCATATGAGAATGCGAAGATTTATAAGGAGCGAACAAAAGCATGGCATGACAAGCACATAGTGCGCAAGGAGTCACGTTGGTCAAAAAGTCCTCCTCTTCAATTTGTACCTCAAGCTTTATCCTAGCAAGCTTCGCTCCCGATGGTCCGGTCCATTTGCCGTTGTTCAAGTTTTTCCTTATTGTACCGTTGAGATAGGTAATGATGCCACAACAATTGTGTTCACAACCAGTGGTCAATGCTTGAAGCCGTACTTAGAAGCCGACCCCACTCAGCCAATAACTCGAATTCCTCTTCGAGATCCTACGTAGTCACCGTCAATAAGTCGGGCCGAGGACTATAAACCAAGCGCTTGTTGGGAGGCAACCCAACTAGGTAACATTGTTCTTTTTTTCTATTTCTTTCCCATACCTAACTAATTGTTGCTTGCATTCATTTTAAACATTGGGAACAATATTTAATTTAGGTTTTGGGGTAGGAAACACAGTTTTTCTTTTTGTCTTTGTTTGTTTGTTTTGCATGTCTATTTTTGAGGCTGTCATACATTATGTTTCTTTTCGCAATAAATTGTACCAATTGCTGCAGAATTTGAGGATTTGGCCCAAGATGCCTTCTTCAATTTTTCGTGTTGAATCCAACCATATTAAAAATGTAAAAAATCAGATTTTTTTTTTGTTACAAGTTAAAGTTGTTTTTGTGTACATAGGTCATAAATTGAAAATTCCTATGATTTCTGCACATGGTCTAACTTACCGGCTGATTTTGAATTTTTTCTAAACTGAATTTTCAGGTTTTGGTCTGAATAAAAGTTCTGGGTTATTCTGTCTAGTGTCTAAATATATATATATATATGGCTCATTAAATTCCGTTCTTTGTCAAAAACTGAGCAGAAGTTCGGAACGGGAAAATATTGCAAATTTGGAAATGTGCTTTTGAATATGCTTTGCATGGTCATTATTTCTTTACTAAAGTTTTGCTATGAAGATTTATGCATCACAGATTTTTGCACTTCACTTTGCCATACTTCAAGCATTTTGGTGGACAAGGTAGCCATCCTTGGATGATTGTGGAGAAATAGTGGAGACTACCCTTGTGAGATTCCTAAGCCAAATTGCCCATCCTTGAGAGTGCTTGGGAATTCTATCATTGTTTCCTTCTTGTCAAGTTTTAGTTGATCTCATTTAGTTTTTTTATTTATATAATTGGATACTAAGAACTGCACTCTCTTTTGTAAGAATCAAATCGATGCTTTCACTTTTGAGCTGGATGGACCTTGAGAGATGAAGTTAGGCTATGTATGTTCTGACCACTAAATAAGCCTTATGTCTTAACCCTTGTGTGTGCCATCAACCCTTTGAAGCCAAACACTTAGGGCTCATTTGAGACTGCTTCTCTAGGAAGTACTTTTGCTCATAAGCGCTTCTAACAAAAGCGCTTTTATTATAAAAATCTTGAATTTTCATAAAAAATTAAAGTGCTTCGTGGAAAAGCACTTTGGATTGTTTCCTGAAGAAGCACATAGCAAGTGCTTATCTAGGAAGCACTTCTAAACTTTTCTGATAAACGCTGTTAGAAGCGCTTTTTAGTTATCAAAAAGTACTTTTGGCCCTTCCAGAAGCACTCCCAAACAGGCCCTTAGTCTTTTCTTTTATCACCCATATTATTCCTTACCATTTTCACCATATTTTTAGCCATATCCTATAACTTGGGAGATGATATGGCAAGTGAAAACAATAACAAAGGTTGAGCTCTACATCAACAAAAGAGGTGGCATGTACCGAGGAAATATGTGCTTTGAAAAAAAAAGAAAAAAAAAAGATGCATTCAAAGTTAAAGTCAAGAAAGTAAAGCATATCAAAAATTCTAGATGCCTTTGTGAAGTACATTTGAAGAGCCAAGCCTTATAACATGATAAATGCATTGGTATGTCTCAAGTTCTAGTATTTCATATCTTTTCTTTCATAACCCATAACCTAGCCTTACATTACAACCATAGTAAAGACCTAACAGATCTTTGGGGATATCTTGCTTAGAAGTGGAGGTATGTACTTTATCTATGGTTATTAGTTTGATTTCATTTCCATGAGATCTATTTCAAGAAATTGCCTTTTGTTCATCCTGGATGCATATGTGTCTTATATTTTGATTTATTTACCTAACTTCATTCACATATGCCGGGTAAGAGTGCAACCCTAGGTTCTTTGTGAAAATTGAGTGTTATCCAGGTAAGGCCGAGAGTCGAGACAAATTTGTACACACACTGAGTGTGGTTGCTTTTAAGCCTGAGTGTTCGGAGTGTGGCTTTAGTTTCGGAATTGGGATTAGCATTCATTGATTATTATTAGTTTGTTGGAAATACTTCTTTAATGAATTTGTTTTGCAAGGAGCGTTTGTGGGTATCGTGACTGGTAAACCCTTAGTAGACACAACTCCTCCTACTAGGGACACCTAGAGATTTAAAGGTTTGTGGCACATGCTAAGTGCCATCGAGTTTACCTGCGAAAGTGGTTTAGTTAGTTTGCTTACTTCTAGTTATCTTTCAGTGTTTTTCCGTTTTGCTCGAGGACTAGCAAAAGATATGTTTGGGGGTATTTTGTTATATTCATTTTGTGCTTAATTTATGAGCCCTTTTATCTATTTATTTCTTAGTTATTTTGAGTTAAATTATTGGGTTTAATGTATTTTGTGAGAATTTTGTAGTTGATCCCTAATTAGATGAATTGGACGAAAAGTTGTCAAATTGGACTCAAAACCTATAGGGATGTGCAACATGGGATTAATTGGAGACAAAGAAGATGTTTCTTGAGAACCAAGCAACCGGTCAAAGCTTAAAAGAGGAAGTTTGGTCAAATCCTTATGGAATCTGGAGAATAAATCAAAGAAAGGTTGGGAAACTTATTTTTGGTAGTATTTGATTGTAATTAGGGTCAAGGATTTGTATATTATAAATAGCGTAGTGTTGGCCTCATAGTGAGGATACCATACTCTTCACTACCCAAAAATACCCAAATTTGTGAAAAGAAGTCTTTCTACCACCGACCTTTTAGCTTCTTGGGAGTTTTCGAGTTCGTCCTCGTGTTTACCATCAACCATTTCGTGATTCTCAATAAGTTTATAATATTCTAACTTCCTTTTGCTAGGGCTACGATGTAGCCTAGCCATGAATACCTTATTTCTTGAGTTTATGTTAATTTGATATTATTTTCCATGTTGAATATCTTTAACTGTGCTTAATGCTTTGAGTGCTTGATCGCCACTTAATTGATTTGATGCTTGAGTTGACGATAGGAATATCCAACTTAGGATTTTGCTTCTAGTAATTGATACCACAAGTTACTTGAGTGAACTGGAAGGCTATTCCGAGTCTTGTGTGGTTTTCAGGGATTTCCATATAACTTAATGGGTTTCTACTTCATAGTTCTTCATCTAGGCATAGAGTGAGATGCTTATAGGAATAATTTTGGTATAGACAGACATGTCATATTCAATAATTAAGGGAAATTTACCATTAACATGAATAATAATTATGATTAACTGGCTACAAGAATATGGTAGAATTGGTTATGGTGAAACTAGAACTCAAGTGCTCATACCATCAGTGTTTGCCAAATTTTATTGTTGTTTCTGTTCTTTAATGGTTGTTAACTACTTACTCAATTCCAATCAAAGCCTCACCATTCAAACATCTAGATAAAGTTTAAGATTAATCACAATCAGTACTTAGTTAATTAGTCTTAGTCTCAGGAGAACGATACTCACTTACCACTACACTATTTTGCTGTCATTTTGTGCTATACAATTTCATTATCACATAGCACGAGCCTTGACAGAGGAAATTCGCAAACATTTCATTATAACACTTTGCAAGACACCTTCCCCTCCAGCTTTTTGAATGGCACAAACATCTCCATCTCTATTTGCATTAAGTATTGCAGGCATTCGTCCCGTCATAATAGCCACTGCTCAATAGAGAGTGAGTTCATTGAACACGAAACTCAGCAATAATGCAAATTAGTCCTTAGATATGAGGCACCATGGTTGTATTATGGGTACGTCGTGGATGATGGTGCGATATAGAAATGTCCTGATCACAAATATGTATCATTAGGGGTGGGCATTATTACCAAAAACCCGACTGAACCGGACCACTTTTGGTGGTTTGGTTCTGTTTTTATAATAAAAAATCCAGGAATCGGTAAAAAAAACCGGGTGAACCGGCCATAAATCGGGTTGAATCGGTTTAATTTTCTCCAAACCGGCGAAAACTGGACCGGACTGACATTTTAAAATTATATTATTTAAAAATAAATTAATATACGTGGCGCCGGCGGATTCGTCCATTTTATCCCAAGTATACGCCTTGCCACACTCGATCGCTCGCAAAACCCTAACATTCATTCAGCCGCTCGATTTTTTTTTTTCTCTTCACTTCTTCCTTCTTCGAGTCTCTTCTCTTCTCTCCATCAGATCTGCCTCTCACTGAACCTCCTCTCCCCGACCAAATCTGTCGACTTCTTCTTCTTCCTTCTTCGACTCACTGTCGCTCCCTCTCTCTCTCAGTCACTCTCGCAGAGTCGCAGCGTGGCTCTCTCTCTCTCTCCCTCTCAGTGACTCTTGCTCACGGTCACTCTCGCTCTCTCGCTCTCTCTCACGGTCACTCTCGCTCTCTCTCTGTCACTCTCTCTCTCTCTCTCTCTCTCTCTCTCTCTCTCTCTGTCACTCTTACTCTCTTTCACGATCACTCTCTCTCACTGTCAAATTGAGCCGCAAATTCTCATTTCACGAGTTAGGGCTTTAAGGTACTAATATCTCGAAAACTTGATTCCAAAAATTTAGGGTTGCTGGTTGTGATTTTTATTATGGACAGATTGATTATTCTGGTTGTGATTTCACGAGTCTGACTATGTTGTGATTTTTTTTTATTTCTGGACAGATTGATTTTGAAGGCAAAGGAAAGGAAGTTAGTTGCTGCTGGTTGTGCTTTTATTTTTGGTAAATTTATGTATTTTTTTGGTTCTTGGTTTAGTTGTTATTTTTAGTTGCTGCTGGTTGTGCTTTTATTTCTGGTAAATTTCTGTATTTTTTTGGTTCTTGTGGAAGTTGTTATTTTTAGTTGCTGCTGGTTGTGCTTTTTTTTCTAGTAAATTTCTGTATTTTTTTGGTTCTTGGTTTAGTTGTTATTTTTAGTTGCTGCCTTATTTGTAGTTTACAAAAATTATAGTTTACTAATATCATGAACGAGCAATTTCAGTAGTTGACAAAAAATGTGTATTTGCATAGGTTATTATTTTCATGGAGGGACAATCTGAAACCCCTGTTTCAATTAACCCACCACCACCACCACCACCACCACCACCACCACCACCACCCCTTCCACAATCAGCCCCTCCACAATCAGCCCTTAGCACTTTAGGAAAAAGAAGGCCTTGTAAGAATGCTTCGGGGGTTTGGGATCATTTCACAAAGATGAAGGGTGAGGATGGTAGTAGTGACCCTAGATGCATATGCAAGTATTGTAAAAAGGACTATGCATGTGATGGTAAAAAGAATGGCACATCCACTTTGTGGCACCATTTGAGAAGTCAATGTAAGAGTTCTCCATTGAGACATGAGAAAAAACAAAAAGTCATTTCATTTGAGGGTCAAGCAAAAGGGGGTAACGTAGTAGCACATGCATTTAGTAAAGAGAGATGTAGAATTGCATGTGTCAAGATGATTATTCGGGATGAGCTTTCGTTTAGTCATGTGGAAGCGATTGGGTTTCGTTAATTTTTGAAGGAGGCACAACCTAGATTTGATTTGCCATCTCGTACGACAATTGCTAGAGATGTGTGGAACCTCTATCAAGAGGAGAAAGCTAAAATCAAGAGTGTCTTAACACATAATTCACAAAGGGTGTCCCTTACCACCGACACTTGGACTTCCATTCAAAACATCAATTACATGGTTCTCACGGCCCACTTCATTGATGATGATTCGGTGTTGCATAAGAGAATCCTTAACTTTTGTGTCATTCCTAATCATAAGGGGGATACAATTGGTAGGGTAGTAGAGTCATGTTTGAATGGATGGGGGATAGACAAAGTCTCCACCATATCGGTTGATAATGCTTCCTCCAATGATGGATGTATTAGCTACATGAAGAAGAGATTAGAAAAGTGGAATTCACTCATATGTGATGGTAGTTTGTTGCATGTGAGGTGTTGTGCACATATTACTAACTTGATTGTAACCGATGGAATGAAAGAAATTCATCAATCTATTGAGAGTATTCGTAATTGTGCTAAGTACATTAGGGGGTCATCTCAACGGTTAGAGAAGTTTAGGGCTTGTTTGGAGATGGAGAAGGTTGACACAAAAACCATGGTTCCTTTAGATGTGTGCACAAGATGGAATTCAACTTACATGATGTTGGAGAGTGCTTTGAAGCTCCAAAAGGGTTTTGAGAGGATGGAGGAGGATGACAAAAACTTTTTGGGGTACTTTGAGGAGTCAGAAGTTCATGGTAAGGAAAAGAAGAAAAGAGTGGGGCCTCCAACATTGTTGGATTGGGAAAATATAAAGGTATTTGTCAAATTTTTGAAGAAATTTTATGATGCTACTTTGAGATTTAGTGCCTCTAAAACCGTGTCTTCTAATGCCCCAATCCATGAGATATGTTCTTTTTTGGAGGAGATAGATGCTATGATGAATGTTGATGATGTTGTTATGTGTAAAATAGCAACAATGATGAAGAGAAAGTTTGATAAATATTGGGGGAATGTTAATAACATCAACAAGTTATTCTTTGTGGCGGTTATTCTAGATCCTCGATACAAGATGGAATATGTGACATTTTGCTTGGGTGACTTGGTTTCCGATGAAAATGGGGTTAATGACATGTCATTGGAGATCAAGACACTTTTACATAATTTGTATGATTATTATAGAAAGCAAAATCCAGATGCTGCCCAAGTATTTCATGGTAATGTAGAAGGTGAAGAATCATCGGTTTTGAACAATGATGTTACTAAGTCATCAAGGCTACAAAAGTTTTTGAAGTTAAGGAAAGATAAGGATGTTGTTGAGATAAGAAATGAGATTGATAAATACTTATTGGAACCTCCCGTGAATCTTACCAATGATGAGTTCAAATTGCTTGATTGGTGGAAGGAGAATGTTACAAAATTTCCAATACTTTCCAATGTTGCAAAAGATGTATTTGCTGTCTAATCATCAACTGTGGCTTCGGAATGTTCTTTTAGCACCGGAAAGAGAGTTGTAGATCCCTTTAGGAGTTCGTTAACTCCAAAAACCGTGGAGGCATTGATTTGTTGTAGTGATTGGTTAAGGGCGGAAGAGTTTAGCTACTACAAAGAACCCGCATTGGATGAGTTAGATTTCTACCAAGCTTTGGAAAAAGTGGAAAAAGGTTTTATTTCTTTTCTACATTAATCAAAATTTATAGTTTCTTTATGTCTTATTAATTCATATATTTATTAACCTTTTTTTTCTTTATGCAGAGGTGCTAATTTGATTTGAGGGAGGAGTATGAAACTCATGGAATTTTATTTCTATATGTAATGAAAATTTACTTGTTTTGATTTGATTTTCTGTTATGGTCTGTAATAATTTCTGTGAATTTGGACTTGTGTGATGGATGATGATTTTCTTAGGTTTTTAACTTTTCAAGTATGCAAATTGTGATTGAGATTACTTTCACAATTTGCGTGGTCTGTAATATATATATTTATGTGAATTTGGACATGTGATGGATGATGATTTTCAGGTTTTTATTTGTATTTGAATGATATGTGCTAAAATTATGCAGAAGTACATAAACTGGAAAAATATACAGGAGTCCTAAACTTGAATGGGCCTAGAAATCTTACCCCAAAAAATGCGCATGGAATTTTTTTAAAGAAAAAACCACCTTCAGTTGCTGTTTTTGGGCCTCGGTAGAAAACCCGCAACCCGACCCAACCCAACCCGACATATCGGGTTTCGATTTCATTCGAAATTGGGCCTAAAAGTGCGGTGTACGGTTTGCCCAATGGGCCTGCCGACATGGTCGGTTCGGTGAGCGGTTTGGGCCTATACCCAACCCGACCCGACCCGTGTTCACCCCTATGTATCATGCACTGTTGGGGTTCTCGATTGACTCGTAGAGCCATGTGAATTTACAATAAGAGATCTCTATCCTTCAATAAAGGGGGAAAATACTATGAAGATATGATTAAGTAAATATATGATCAGAGTATAAATGAGCATGACTTAGCAGGGATGTTTCTAATCATGCTAATACAAATCATATGAAAGTAAGATAATCACATTAGGAGCTTGACATGAATTATTCATGCTATAATAATGTGATTAAGAGCATTGAAATATAGAAGAACCATATTGCATTGTAAGTACAACTGAATAGGTTCTCCACTATTCTACTTAGTTTGGGTAGCCTTGACATACTTCTAGATGTCGCTCATGGCTTGTGAAAGCCATGAAGATCAATCATAATGGTCCTCACTAATAGGGAGAACTAAAAGGGAGTTTTGATTCACAATCAATTAGTAAGACTTCTAATTGCCCATTATCTTACTAATTAGAACATAACGGATCACATACCGTTAAACTTATCTTTTGGAAAAACATAAGGAGATGATGAATTAATTAACGAATTAAAGAATCAAAATTGAGCCAAGTGATGTTGTAATGGCCCTTAAAATGGAAGTTAGAATTCTAGGTCCATTGAGTTTTATCCTAGTGAGCTTGTAATATAAGTTGAAGTATAACTTATAACAAAATAGGCCTAAGAGGCCCAATAGCAAGGGACGACCGGCTATGGGTTTGGGTAGTGAAAATCACTTACTTTGAGGCTCTTTTGTAAGGAAACTTATGCCTCTTAGCCATATGATCACGGGTCGTCTATGGCCACAGGTCACAAGTCTTCTATCGCCAACATGATTATAGGCCAAAGGTTGCCTATGGCTTATAATGAGGTTTTCTAGTAGTGCATCTTAGGGTTTTTATTATTTTTTATTTTTTGGCAATTGGTGAGTGGTTGAGAGCTTAAACTTTGCTCAACCTTTTCTACTCTCCCAGCAAGGACCGGGCATCTTAGTGAGAGATTGCTAGCCCCATCTTCTCACTAAGATACATCATCTTCTTCCCACACTCTATTTGGTGAAGATATTAGGAGGTCACTTCCTTTTTAGTGACTTGGAGAGCCATTTCAAGGTGGAGACTACAACGGAGGCTTTCAAGCAACAACTCTGGTGGAACACTTATATTTGGTTAAAAGCATGCTCCAAGGGCTCTCATATCCTCTATCTTAGAAGCATGTTTTAGGATTTTAGCACATAAATCACTTTGTTTAAAAGATATAGGGGTAAAGTTTTAGTTTTTGAACTAATGGATGTATGCTTAAGCTTTTATTCTCATGGTAGATATTCATGTTGATATTTAAATGAAAATCAAGTTTTTCAAATTGTTTTCTTTATGTAGAACTGTCTCGGAACTAGCAATACCCATGAACACAGTTTAGGAATAACATGCAAACTAGGTGGAGCCAAGAACTTTGCAAAGAAACAAAGCCTTGATGATATAAATAATAAATGGAGCTAATTTTCCCACTCCTCTTTTGTCCACTTACAATCCCTTTGTTGAAAATTGTATGTTCTCACTCCTTTTTTGTCTACTTACACTCATTTGTATGTTATAGTAAAAATTATTATAAAAAAAACAAAAGCTAGTGTAAGTGGACAAAAGAGAAGTGAGAAAATCAACACCCATAATAAATGGTACATGATCGGTGCATAATTACATATCATTTTGTATCCTTTTAACTTATGATTTGGTTATGTTTTTGAGTTAAACTTGTGCTTTTAATAAGTTTTTTGCTTGTTTCAGTGTTATAAGCTTGAGACTCACTAATTGCATTTTGGGGACAAATTAGCTCAAAACTGTGTCTGCAGATCAGTCAACTTCACGGATTGGACTGTACTTGCTCAAGAAGAATCAGATAATGAACCATATATCATTGGAAAGCTACGGAAGTCTATTTTCTGTAGAATTTTACGATTCATGATTCCGAGTCTTCTAGAGAAAGTTATACATGTTTTGGCAACTTAAGATCAAATTCGGCAGCATCTGCGTTACTGGGCCAAAAATCACATTTGAAGGCCTTCCCGATTTTTTCTTGAGTTGGGCTGCATATGCTTGGAAAGATAATTCAAAGAGCTTCAAGATCCATATTTGTCCAGATTTTTCAGGATGAAGCCACAAGCCCAAAACGAGCCCACAAGCTGGCTGCAATGCATTGTCATGCATGACATATGCATGATGAAGTGTTGTTGATTGTGGGAAAGTTTGGTGAAGCATATTCAATACCTATTTTTGAGTGGAATTTTGCAGCAGCCAAAAGATGATGAAGTGGGGGTGCAACACTAAGCCTAAAGACAAGAGGAATTGTTTTCAAATGCAATAGTGTGTTAGGTGAATTAAGTGTTGTAAGTTGGTGAAGTGAGTGTGGTTAGTGAACTCTATTGTATAATTCAGATTTTCACTTCCCCTAGGCCTATAAATAGGGAAGTTCTCTAAGCTTGTAAACACACCCCAATGGGGGGAGCTCTCAAACACTTCTCTAGAGCTCCCTTCCCTTCTCTCCCTCAAATTCTCTTAGTTTCCCTTTGTAGTTCTCAATTGTTGTAATAAGATCATTTACTAAATTTTCTTTCTTCTAAATTCTCCAAACACTTCTCTATTCTATTTCAAATTCTCTAAATCTCTCCAAACACCTTACTTTCTCTTCCAAATTCCGCATGTTCTCAAACACATTCTCTTCCAAATCCTTAAGTTTCTCAAACACATTCTCTCGTTCTCTCCAAAAACTCTCCATGTTCTCAAGTGTTGTACAAAATCCTTGTTTTATGTTCTTTTGTTTTCATTTCTATTTTGTGTAGGAAAACTAAACAGGATCATTCAATCACCAATCCCTGAGGAATTGACCTCGCACTTACATACGCTAAACTACCAACGGTTCGTGCACTTGCGAGTATCACAAGTTGAAGATGCAACTGAATCCATTTTGGTGCAGCTGTATCTACACAACAGTACAACAAGAAGACTTAGCAGTATAACGAACATTCCACAAAAAACCCTAAACATGGTCCTTTTTCTCCTTGCCGACAACCAACCCTTCCTAAGCTAGGGGAGGTGGCCACTTGCCCTCCTCTCCTCCGCCCTTCTTCTTCTTTCCTCTCCTCATGTCCCCTTCTTCTTCTCGCATATTTTTCCCTCCCTCTCATCCTTTCTCCCTCTATTTCCACTTTCCTGGGGGCTTTTGCTGGCCCCTCTATCCCCTTCATGTTCTCCTCCCCTTCCCCATCCCAGATCTACTAGGCTCTTGGGTTTTTAGCCTAAATCTGTTTGGATCTATGTTTGTTTATGTCTTTGTTTTGTT